>VMRN01000004.1:451751-478443 GCA_010277015.1 Poeciliopsis turrubarensis | reverse complement strand
ATAGTGAATGATTCAGAATCCCAGTCAAAGGAAGCAACAAGAAGGAAAGCTGCTCTAACACTCATCCTAACTTATTAGAACTTTAACTATGTACATACTTTTTATCCTCATGCCAATTTATATTTGCTTCGTTGGTAAAATAAAATTAAGCACCATCTTTTAGTTGAAGAAGCTCTGAAACAACGTCAGATTGTAAAACAGTTTCATCTAATACGAGGCATCGTGTATTTTGTTCATATTCAGTGTTTTGTTTTGTATTCCTTTCTGTAAATTATGTTGCTCGTGAATAATTTGTAAAAGCGTCAAAAAAAGAGTGAAACATCCAAGGGGCTGAATAGTCATCATAGGCACTGTGAGTTGCAGTTTTTCAATAAGGAATCTGACAAAGATACTGCAGAACAATTCCACAAATGTTCTCCTACCTGTTCTTGTCAGGTGCAGACGGACTCTCAGCAGGACCGGTACCCATCAGTTCATCTGTCCCCTAAATGGCACAGATGCGCTTTGATCAAAAGGCCTGACAGATGGGAATTCCCTAGGAACATTTGAGGCGATGTGAAGTGGATTTATTTATTTTTGGTTGTTATTAATTTATATCAAATTAAGAAGGGCTTAACAATGTGAAGAATGTGATAATATTATCTTAGTGTAGTTTTTATTTGCACTCTTCAAATAACATTGTTATTGCAGTTTTTAATGCAGCAGTCACGTGTTTTGCAAAGCTTACAGTCTTTTGTCACAGAGAAAGAAACAGCAGCTTTTCCAGGCTCTTCAAAATGCTAAAACATGAGCATCATTATATTCTCAAAATTGGAAGTAAAATGTTTCGCCTTCCAAAAGTATTTATATCCTTGAATACTAGAGTCTTTTATGTGTTTTGCAGCAAATCTATGTTATCAAGAGATGGTCATCCACGAAAATTGGCCGAGTCTCTTTTCAGGGAGAGAATTAACCAGAGAAACAACGAAAGGAAGCCATAAAATCTCAAGAGGAGTTTCGTTAGAAGAGTCTGTGGACACAACACCTTTGGGTTTGGTACTGATCAGCCCTGGCCTTTATGGAAGAGGGGCAGGAAAACGATCGTTGAAACAATGCCATAAGAAGTCCAACTTGACCTTTGTCACACACCACATAGAGGAGATGAAAAGAGATGCTGCTAAATACAGACCAAAGAAAAGCCTGGAAGCTTTAGATCCTGTAGTAAAACATGAAACCGGGTTGCAGGTTCACCTTCCAGGAAGACAAAGTACACCTTAAACCAGAACTACATTATTACATGAACATATTTAGGTAATCTGAATTTCTAAAATAATTTTAAGTTTTTAAGCTCTTCAAAAATGTTATTTCCTCTTGACTTGTAATGTGTTGATTGTTGGGCTTTCATATTTTCTTTTGATCACCCAAAATGCTTTTGACGCTAAACCCTTCAATTGAATTAGTGGAACATTTGAAATGTTATTTATTTGTATATCCATTTGTCTTTATTCTGTTCAGGATCATGGGTTTATTATTGTTTTTTTCCATTTATATTTTGAGTTCACTTTAAATGTGGCTCTGTTTTTAATTATCTGCAAGTTCACATGTGAGTAAGCATAAACCTTAAACTTTTGGTCAAACACTGTTTATTTTTGTGGAATCACAACATTTGAGCACCATGATAATTAGATGTTCGCACATTCGAAGTTTACGCAGCTTCTTTTAAATCTTTTACAACACTTTTTTGTTGTTCCTCTCGGCATAAGGAGGAAGAAAGCGTCCGCTCGATTCTCGCCTGCTGTTGTGACAAGAGTCGTGTGACACCGTCTTCATCAAAAAACAACTTTTTACGTCGAGCCTGTGACCCACTTCTTCTGTGAATGTATTTTTATCAGGCAATTAAAGCTGATTTGTGGTGTTATTCTGCTCACAACATGTGTGCCGAGGCTGGAGTTGTGTGTCCACATGGTAACCCAATTATGACTCAATAAAGAATTTAAACAAACGCATATTTCTTATCTGTAATACGTGGCAGCTAAAAATTGTATAATATTCTTTATAAAATAAATTTGCTCAAATTGTTGGTACTGAACACACATACCTCAATCTCCAAATCACTTGGAACAATTAAAGAAATACATATTTCCCTTCAAGCTGCCCAGTTCAAATGAAAATCAAGAAAATGTTGGGGCCCTGGTCTTGGAAGGAGTGTTGCAGTGTCTCGTCATGCAGATTTGAGTCTGGCAACACACCCAGATAGTTGGCTGCCTGGGAACCCTGCACTTCCTCCATCCCATCCATTCATTTTCTTACGCCTTTGTCCGCCCTGGGGTCGGGAGGTGCTGGCGCGTATCTCCAGCTAACGTTCCGGGCGAGAGGCAGAGTCAACCTGGACAGGTCGCCAGTCTGTCACAGGGCCCCTGCACTTCTTGTGAAAGCCTGTTTGACCAGCAGTTTAACACCAGACCAATCAGCAGCTGATGAGACAAACCTGAACCTTAAAAACAGCTTCAGCCTGATTGTACAGCCGGGCCTTTGTTGCGGATGTCTTTGCTTTTGAAGTTTATTTAGACTTTGTGTGTTAGTTGTTCTGTAGCTTGAACAACCTGTGACATTGTTAGACATTTCTATTGTCTGAACCAGTAGTGAGTTGTAGTTTGGGTGGAACTTCTCCCTTGTGTTTTGTTCTTCACTACTGTAGTAGTGGTTGTATTTGGCCCACTTTGTCTGGTTTCTGTTGTTTGTTGATTTCCTGTCATCAAATCTCGGTTTCTGTGAAGGTTTTTTTTTGTTTTTTTGTAATAAACCTTTTAATTTTTTACAAGTTTTAATGTTGAGTTGGGTTGTAATAGAAATGCAAAAAATAAACTGGCCACAATAACCTGGTTGCAAAAGTGTGAACATCCTTAAGGGTGTTATCACAACTGATAGTACAGTAGACATTGTTTGATTGGAGACCAAAAAATGACTGTGTTTATACACCCTATAAAGCAAAATAAATCAATTTAGAGGACATCTTTTCCATTTTTAGATATCTTATCACTTTGCTATTTGTGCCACGGGGTCACAAATAGCTAAGTTATCCTTAGCTATCTGTCAGATTAATCTTCAAACTCTACCTATTGTAAAGCTACAATTTGTTTTGTATGTTATACACGTTGACAAAAATATGAGTTCCAACTGGAGAAAAGTCACTACCTACATCTTTACTCTCAGAGAATACTGCATACTT
Organism: Poeciliopsis turrubarensis; assembly: GCA_010277015.1. Taxonomy (NCBI): domain Eukaryota; kingdom Metazoa; phylum Chordata; class Actinopteri; order Cyprinodontiformes; family Poeciliidae; genus Poeciliopsis; species Poeciliopsis turrubarensis. The sequence continues at coordinate 475,235 of VMRN01000004.1, read as the reverse complement.
TTGATTTTCTTGTTTTTATTGGGTATTACAACAGTTCATTCGGTTCTTCTAAAGGTCAGTCTTCCTGACTGGTTTCTGTTTTGCATTTTCCACAAAAAAAAAAAAAAAAAAAAGTGAAAAGTAAAAAACATATCTTATAGGCCCAGTCCAAACAGATCAGTGCACCTTTGAAGCACTAGGCATTATTTAATTCAAACAGGTTTTAAAAAAACTAAAACAAACATATATATATATATATATATATATATATATATATATATATATATTATTTTTGTTTCAAGAGAAGCCATTAGACCCCCCTTATGCCTGCAACAGGATTTATTTCTTCTCACATCATTGCTTTATCAACTTAACCGATGCCAGACACCCTGGCTTGTTTTTTGGAGCAAGTCCCTCATGTTGATCATGCAAACCTAAATCAAAGCTTCTAAGAACAACACCTGATGACAGCAAAGCACAATGGATTGAGCCTCAACTGCAACAAATGACAGGGAGCAAAAAAAAAAAAAAACAAGATAAAGCTGTATCAGATTGCCAGCACACAAGATCCACACCCTGCTGGTGAAGCTCTAATTCTGCTGTTACTGCTGCAAAAGCCATTATTCAGGGAATGATAAGACTGCAAGAAAAGTTGATATAGTGGCGTTCTCTGACAAACAGGGATATGAACTGGGTAAGCCCGGAAGTCTCATTTCACCTTTTGGAATAGGAGCTGATAATATATATTGTTTATATAAAGAAATACAGATAGAATAGATCCAGCAGAGCTGCTTCCTTCTGTTCTCTTGCCCCGTGTGAAGGATTGTCTTACAATCTCCTTGTTTTTCCTATCGTCTAATTAGGAAGAGTGAGCAAACACTATGGCTAGTTCAGTCCATAACAATTCAAATCCAAAGGGGAGAACAAGTTTTTCTTTTAAAGAATTTTACAGACGCTATATTTAATCTCTATGCAAAGGATTAAGTAAAGTCTAAGGATTATCCTCGCCCTGATTAATTCAAGTAAATCTAATATCAGGATCTCACGATAGGCACACCAGCTCCATAAAGCTGGTAACCATAAGCGTCGACATCACCTTTTCAAGGCATGCACGCGAAAGCCTGCCAAGACTCTGCACCATCTACAACAGAGACACGTTAGTCTTTTTGAAAAACAACTTTGCTATTAACATAAAACTGTCGTCACTGGGATTTTGATATTGTTTGATGAAAAAAAGAAAAAAAAAAACTTGGAAAGAACACCATCCTTGTTGAGTCAGGTCCGAGCAAGGAATAACGTTGAAGAAATTTAAAGGGAAAACATGGAAAACATTTGAAATATAATTTCTGAGGTTCATTAAAAACTGGGGTTTGTCACGACTTCATAGCATTGCAACGATCTAAAGTATCAAACTAAGAAATAGACACCAAAAACTACTACTAACGTTGCTGTAAATAGTTTTTCTTATCTTGTAATTAATGCTGTCTGTTATTGATATGAGAATTTTCAAAAATATTGGTAACACCTCAAAATCTTTTAAACTTGGTGATTAAAATCTATATCACTTATAAGCATAAAGCATAGAGAAAATTCATAATATAATACTGGACTGCCAAGCTTTAAAGGCCAGCATCTCAAACACTCAGCCATAACCAATATTGCACCCCAGCTGTTCTTTGTGATTGTGACATTGCTGACACCGAAATTGAAATTACAACTATGACTTGATATACTGTGCAGCTCAACTTGCCTTAAATGTTAGGATTTTGAAAACTATGAGACATGCAGTCCAAATTCTCAAGAAATGAAAAGCTACTCATTGGAACATCAGGTCTTGTTTCTTCTAGCTTTACTGTATCTGTACTGAGGTGAAAGCTGGACTTCTGCTTCAGGATTGGGCAATTTTTTAAACATTGCTTAAAAAAATGTTTTCCTTCATTTTTGTGGCAAGGCAAAACTGGAAATTATTGCAAAAAAGCAAAGCCGTATGTTAACTTCTTTTTCTTTATTGTGTAGCATTTTCTCTTGTCTTTCTAATTTTGAAGAGTCGTTGAGAGAAAGAGGCACCTGTATCAAATGTTCGTCCATCTATCCATTTTATTTAGATGTGTCATTTTGGAAGAGTTGGAAAGGGAAGCTATAGCTTGCAAAAGGATCTGCTAAGGATGAAAAGAAAGCATGAAAAGAAAGCATCTTTTCATCCGTCAGACAAGAGGCACAACAGTTGCTGTTTAACCACAAGCGGATCTAAAACACATGAAATTACCAAAAAGCACATTGCTCATCGCTTCATCCCTGCACTCGTGGCATTTGCAGTAATTCATCTGGGATGACTTTTAGTGCTTGATTTGATTGCTTTCTGGATTAGTTCAGTCTGCGATTTCAGTTGCTAGCTGTGTTTGTCCCTTCGTTATCTGTTTCCTTGAACAGATCTGCGCAGATTGGACTCAGCCTTAATCTGAGAAGTCCAAATTGCTAAGGCAGCTGCTGTCCAACCAAGAGGTTGGCACCCGCATTGTGCTGTAATGACCATGACAGCTGGCATGGCACGGACTCGCGTTGCAGGGTTGAAGACTGGCGCTGCCATTTTGTAGCACCACTCTGGGTGGCGAAGTTTTAGTTAAATCTCTCCTTATGCTCATTCTGCTTTTCTCACACAGAGATTGAAAGCCACAGTTTTACTAATAATATTTAGTTAGAAATTCTTTCTAAATCTATGCGACAAGCATGGGATAAAATACGACATGATTCTCTTTTTGTGTTTCCCCATCACAGACTCCCTCTTGGGGTGTGCTGCAGCAGATGCTCATGTGGCTAAAATCTGGATGGATTACATGATCTAACAGATGCTTCTTCTGTTTCTGCAGTCTTTGCCAAATGAAGCAGAATACAAATTCACATGAGTGCACATACTCAACAGCATTTATATAGCCAAAAAGTTTTAAAAACTTCTGTGTTCAGAAGATGTTCATAACGATGTTCAGGAAATTTATGCTGTAATTTAGGGAGATTGGATATTCATAGACTTTGTATAATGAAGAGCAAATGCCAAATTATTCCACCAAGCCATCATTAGAGCCCTCTGTTGATACAACTTCTTTTCAGAAGAAACATTTACTTTTTTCTTTTTTTTTTTTTTAGTGTCACATCCAGCCAAATGTGGCAAAAACACAACATTCATCCTGAACCTTATGAGAAGCCTCTCTGTCTGTCCATTGTTTCCATACATTCCAATATCATTTCACAGCGTGTTTAACAATATAGTCAAGGTCTGCAGAAACGTTTTTCACAACAAGCCTTAGCTGCCGTTTCCCTTAATGCCTTTTTGCCTTTTTGTTACTCCCTTCAACCACTTTTGATAATCACTGGCCACCGCAAACTGGGAATACACTATAAGTCTATAAGAGCTGCAGTTTTGGAGATGCGCTAGACATCACAATTTGGCCTCTATTAAACTCTTTCAAGCTTAGCCTTTTATTTATTTATTTATTTATTTTTTGCCTCTGCTGCATTAATTCTGAGAGTGAAATGTTCACTCTCCGGCTAATATATCCCTCCATTAAAAGGTGAGAAAAGGCAGTAATCTCCCAGTGATCACATAGTTATGCATAGTTACTGTAGATGAGAGAAATTATATTATCTCTTGTTTGTCTTGTAATCAAGCCTGACTGATGCTTGCTCTATGATGTTAGATGTTATCATAACAAACAATAAATTACAGTTTTTAGTTGCAGTAAAATATGTCATTCAAAATAGAGAAAGTGATATGGAAGAGATTACTGTGGATCTCTTTCCTTGTTGTAATACACATAATTCAATTAGAAAAATAGCTACGTTTTATAATCTAAAATTATATAAAAATATATATATTTCCCTATGCTCTCCAAGTCTCAAAACAATTAACTTGGAGACCATTGCATAAGTCATGAGTCTGTGCACACAAAATGCTATTTGTGTGGCTGGTCTACAATATACCATTGTTTGGGGGAAGTCATTTGCAACAGATGGCTGGGTGTAATTCCACACGGAAGGAATGAGAGTGGCAAAAATACAATGCAGAAGCAAATACAAGGAAACTAAAGTGCTGCTTGTAGCTGTGACACTTGTGTGCAGACTTGAATTTATGGCACGTGTCTGTGTCTCCAGTACATAAAATTAATTGGAACAGAAAGTTGTTTAGTTTGGCAGTAATTTAGATATTCAGGTGTCATGGTTGGGTGAGGATAGAATGTAATTGTGCACATGTATAGTTCCAGCTCCCACAGTGCAAGTACTTTTCCAACATGTAATCATGTACAGCATGCAACCTGTAAATGGCCCGGGCTAAATTTGGCTTCAAGGATCGTGTTTCTTGTTGGAGCCAGAAGTGACCATATTTGTCCAGGAGGATGGAAGTGGAGACATGATTAGAGGCTGTCCAGTTTTATCCGCACAGAGCCCAGAAATTTCCCTTCGATGAACAGCAAAAATAACAATCAACATATTAACAAGTAATATGTTGAAATCAGATCTCTACTCCTGCATACTCTTTGTAGCATCCTGGTCAGAAGGATGCTAGCTGACCAAACATCTAGTACATCAAGCTCTATTCATTAATATCGCTATTGGAGGTTGTCAAAAACAAAGCCACAGAAGTTGCTGAATTACATGTTAAGCGTGAATTTCTGTGAGAAACAGATAATCCAAGTTGCTTAATACCAACTTTGATTTTTACATGGATGATTAATTATTTTTTGGTGAATACGTTCATCCTCTTGGTGTTGGATGTTGTTTCTTTCTCAACTCCAATGTCAGAGCAGCCGTGTATCAGGAAATTGTCTTGCACTTTATGCTTCTTTCTGCTGACAGGACAAATGAAGATGTTGATTTAATTTTCCAGTTGAATTCAACCCCTGCACACACTGTCAACAGTACTAATATATGCTTTAATGACCAAGGTATTAATGTGCTTGACTGGCCAGTACTAGCCTAGCCTAAATGTAATGCCCGAGAGGCTTAATCTCCTCCTTATACAAAATAACCTGCAGGATTGTGGACAGAGGGGCAACAAACTGATAAAAGGGATGCAATAATTTATTTTAAAACAACTAGTAAAAAAAGGAGGAAAGGAGGCGTTACTGAAGAAGGATCAATACATGAGTCTGTAAAAAGAGTCTTAACTGGCCCTCAACGGGAAGGGGAAAAAGGGGGCGCAATCCTCCGCTGCCCCACACGTCCGATCCGGTCCAACCAGTCCTCACGAACCTCAGCGAGCGCCAGCCCCACGGCTCCGTCCAGGGGGACACGATCCTTACTACTTCCGCGCGTCCAGCTTGGTCCGACCGGTCCTCCGGTTCTCAGCGGTAACCCAGCAATTCCACCTCCTTAGCCGGTCGCCGAGGATCCTTCTCAGGGCCAGTTCCTCCTGTGCCCAACGCCTGAAGCCAGTCCGATCCGTCTGTGCCTCCGTCACAGTTCTAATGGCCTTTTTACTCCTCTTGATCTGTACACAGCTAATGAAGATGCCGATCAGCTGTGGCGCTGCAGCGGGGCGCATGCGGCACGTGACCAACAACCAATCAAAACATGCAGAAAAAAGCAAAACATTTAACTCAAAACAATCTAAGAAAATAACTTCAAAACCCACAATTCAATCAAAATCTAACCCTTAAAAGAAAAACAAGGTCACTTTGCCACATAAACCCCAGGGAAAATCCATAGACTATTGCAAGTCCACCAGTTGTCTGACATTTCACATATTAATGTATTAATCCACATGCATTATTGCTGCTTACTCTGTCCTTATTAAACTTATATTGCAAGTCAAATCAGATGTGATTCATAATTGATTAAGGACATTGTGTTACAGTGGTTGATTTTGCTAGTCAGGCAATTCAACAACCCCAAAACAAACACAAACACTAATCAGATAGATGAAAAGATTCTGTGTTTCACCCAGTAAGGTACTTAACCATGGCTCTTTGTTAATATTCTGTTGAATTGTTGAGTCAAATTATTGCATATGAGGAAAAAACAAAGATGTGGTCGATGCAGTACAAAGAAGGCTAGGAAAATCGGGAAGTAAGAAAAACAGACAAGTTTTTATTGAGGTATAGCAACTCTTCATAAATTTGTTTGAACAACTGTTTGAGTCTCAGTCTCAGTAAGTGTCTGTTTGCTTTCAGTATTCTGCTATGTGTTTCTGCTGGACATGTGACGTTTATTCAGTGTGTGTCAAAGGGACAAAAAAGCAAGCACAACAAAAGTGTGTCATGATTCCCAACTTTTTTTTGTCCTGTCAAGTCTTGTCTGGTTTTTTTTAATCACATTATGGTTTCTTGAAAGCCAATTGTCCAAAAATGCTGATTGCATTAAAGCTACACCATCAAAGATGTAGCTGTGCACCCACTCTCTGAATAATGAGTCATCCTTCAGTGAGCTATAGGGCAATGAAAGACTGATGCTATTGCTAATTCACTGAATGATTTCAGGAGAGACATTTCATAAATTCCAACCCACTTAAAGCAGATGTGGAATGAAAATTGTTTATTTTTACTATATCTTGGTAATGAGACATTTTCTCGTTTTTTGAGAATGGGTTTTTGTGACGCTGACCCATGACTTCCCCAAGTTAAATTACTATTGATGTTTAACCCTCCTCCACCACTTTCTACAGTAAAACACTAAATGCATCTCCCACCACTTGCTCACTAAGCGCACATAATTGATTTCCTTTGTCAGCCCGTCATGTTTAATTGTCTGATTTAAGAACTATTAATCTCCTACTTGCTTGCAGCAGCCACACTTACTTCAAATGTAATTAACTAAACACAGTGTTACTGTATGAAAATCATTAACACGTGGCAGAGGATTTTCTGTTTTTGGTTTGCACTTAGTCTTTGAGATCCTGATGCTGCTGATGTGTGTAACCATACAGCAGGGTAACAGGACAAGTTGGAGGACTAGCAACTAGTGGAACGATAGTGATCAAACTGACTATTAGAAAAATAGGAGTTTAGCAAGTTGTTCAAACCAATCGGCCTGTCAAGCATTTGTGATTGTGATCAGCAAATGATACACTGCCTTTCCTTATATCTTCTTTGTCCCAGATCTTACCACCAGTTTGCAGATGACACCATAGTCATTTGGTCTGATCCAGGACATTGCACCTGGAACCCAATCAAGCCAGTGGAGCACACAGTTGGACTTCCAGAAAACCCTCCACGCAACAACACTGTGTCTACTGTGGGTTACTTCCTGTTTCCGGGAACCACTCCAACTCCATTGCACTCCTGACATGGTCCTATGCACTGTTTGGAAAAAGGTCCAGCAGTGACTGTCCTTCCCACTGCAATTCAAAGAAGTACAACCTTCCCAAAGAGCTGTTGGTCATCTTCTGTACTGCCATTATTTATAAATCATCTGGGATGCAAGGTCAGAAAAAGCATTTAACATCTCAGTAGATCCCACACAATCTGGACACAAACTGTTTAAACTTTACTTTCAAGTTAAGGTGACAGAGCACTGTTTGCAAAGATCCGCCGTCACTGAGACAGTCTTGCCCCACAGGCTGACTCTCTGATGAACACATTGGCCATATTGACTCACTGCCAGAGTAGTCAGCCACTGTACTGTGAAACAAAATAGGCTTTTTTGCAGTCAAAACCATCCTTCATTTTTTCTTTCTTTACAAAACAAAATGTTTCTCTTTATCTCTATAGCATTTACCCTAAAATGTATTTATTCTTTCTCTGTATGCTAAAAACTAAAGCCAATTTCCTTATTTGTGCACACAATCTTAACCATCTTTTTTCACTCTGCCAATAACTTCTCTTTTTTTCCACTGAATCATATATATATATGCGGCCTTACAAATTATTCAAAGTGGTGAAGGCTTCTTCAATGTTTTTGTTGGAGTTGCCCAGTTTGCCAGGAACCATTTGTCTGCTGCTTCAATCAACAAGGCAGCTCAAGAACTACTTACTTTTTAAATCAAAATACTTATCTCTAAGACAGATAGCAAGCTAAAAACACATTTGTGTCTGAGGCACATAATAGCTTTCACTTTCCTAACCAGATGAAGTCAAATGATAGCAGCAACCAAATACCCCTCAAGAGAATGACTTCGCTTGTAAGAGAAATATCTTGGTGCTAATATTGTAAAGTCCCCTGGTACAACATCTATTTGCACTGTTTCTCATCTCTTATTTGACACTGGTAACTATTGCTTCTTTTCCTTCAAGTGTTCATTGCTTTTCTGTCTGCATCCATTTTATTTCATTGTAAATTGTATGTATTTCATACAAATGTCTTTCCTAAAAGACAGATCAATGTAGGCAGCGTAAGCCGGATCTTCATTCCCCTTTGGAGGTTCAATCAGGTGTGACTCATGGCGAATGGGCTTGGAGGACAAATGGAATTCAGTGAGAGCCATCACGCTGACAAGCTTGTCATGTTCTTCCTCTATAATTGTCTTTCCATTTTTCAGCGGGTCAGCAGAGATGCAGCTGAATTGTGTAGTGTTGCATTTATGTCTTCCCATCACCAAAGGAAGGTTCTGGGAAGACCCCCCCACCCTACCCCACCCCAGTCATGGCTTAATAATAAAAAATAAAACTTCCTAAGAGAAAATAAGCAAGCTTTCCCCGACGCTGATGTTTTTCGTCAGCAATCACGCTCACTTGAATCATTGTTGGGACCAGAATAAACCTGTCTGTAAGCCCATCACTGTTTTTGTTGTTCTTTAGCAAGCAGCTTTTTTGGTCATTTTAAAAATCCGAGAACAAGCTGTCAGCGCATTGTTGGTATATAATTATCACATGTGGTAAGGTAACTGTTGTTTGTTAGCACTTAGTTGTTGTTTTTGTCGGTCCTTACTGTAAATTAAACATTTTATTCATAATTTCATGCAAAAGTATTCAGATCACTTTTATGTGACTTTTATATTTTTACTAATTTCCTCAGTTTGTGAATTTCATTCTATGAGCTGAAGAACCCAAACTTCACGCTTTTAAAGGCTTAATCCTAACCATTTCTCAACTCTCATCATATTTACGTTGATTGGACACTGAAATCTAAATTTAGTTGTGTACTGGATTATTTACCACTACACAAAAAAGCCAACACAAATCACACAGGACAAACAATGGTTAATGCAAATTCTCACTCTTAATGTCATTTTAGAATGACCAGTTAGAATAACATGCATATTGTTGGACTTGGGAAAATGCCAGTTTATTTGGTCCTTTAAGAGAACATGCATTTATTCATCCAGAAACACATCAACAAAATCCAGGACCCTCCTGCCAGAAAACACGAGTGGTAACAGCACTGCCACTGTTTATTTACGGAAAATCTACAAAACAAAACAAACAAAAACGTGTCACTTGCTCCAAATTTGCAAAAAATTAAAGAGCTCTTTGTATGAAGCATATATTATTCTCTGATAAATGTTTTGCATATGTGTTGGGCTCGAAGTTGGAAAATTTAGGATGAAATTTTAATTGAATTAACATCTTATTCTTAGGCTGAAAATTCAAAGCATTATCCTGAGGTTATGATTGCCACCTATTGGTCAAAATATTATTTCCTGAAATTCATAATAAAAAAGGAACATTCTCAAGCCATGTGAGGCTTGAGAACAGGCACCAAGCCTGTATTTGCTAAGGTGAGAAAAAACACAGCTTCTACTTAATGTAGAGAGTAATGTTATTGGCTCATTGCTTCAACATTTGCATAACAATAGTACATTTCCTTTCATTGAGACGGACAGCGTTGGACATGTGGCACCACTAATTTACACCAATCCTGGCGTAATTTTTTTTTTTTTATTTCTTCCTCCAGAAATATGCCTCCGCCTGGTTTAGTTGTTGGATCACATTAGATATGGTAAAAATCTGATTGAAAGGAACCATAGGAGTCTTTCTTTGTATGCCAAAGAAATGTAAAATTCACACAATAGCGAGATGGAGGTATGACACACAGTTTAAAATCCAGTGCACATTATTCAGGAGTCAGAAATTCATTCAATAGTTTACAATTTTAGAATGCTGCCACCATTTATCCGGTGTGTGTATAATAGGATACACACAGGGATCATGTGGTGTAAAGAATTAAAGCATTTCGCATATTTTTTGTCCAGTTGTCATTCTCACAGTTTTACACTCTTATCCCACTCGGATACAACATTCCTCCATAAGAATTCATTTTGTTAAGCTGAACTTAAAATGTTACTACCAAAGGATATGTACATTGTTGCGCCTTATCCTGTCAGCAGGTTTATCTAAAACAGGCCGCCAATCTTACTGAGGGAGAAAAGCCTGAACATCCTTCAAAGCTGAGAACAGCCACTCTTGTGTAAAACCCTGGTTGTGAGCAGCTTTGTGGACCATGTTAAACTCCACGGTTGGAAAACCTTGTCAACAAACAGGCTTTACCCAGTTTGTGTTTCAGTGTGAGGGAAGTAAAGCACATCTGTTGGAAAGTTGCTAAGTAACGTGTGGAAATGCCTTTTGGCTCATTTCGATGCAAAGTAAGTTCATTTGCTGCGATATATATTAAAAATTAAGCTTCTTCTACTTCAGAGTGATGGTGCTGCCACTGGTTCTGATTATCATAAGACCAAACAAAATGAATTTCTAATAATTTTGGGAATTGTTTATAATAAAGAGATAGTAGACAATAAATAGTTGCTCAATAAAAAATGAGTCATGAAGGGAATTTTGGTTACAGAGAATACAGAGATGATCCATAATGTAGAATGTTGGGATGTATTGGTCAGCTTGTCCACAATGGTTTGAAAGCAGCTTGACTGACAGCTGTTGATGTTTTGGATATGCAGGTCAAAATGTTCGAAAACATTAAAATAATAAAAAAAAAACAGAAAGAAATGAGCTTGCCAGTAGAAGACAGATGAAAGACACAAAATGTAAGACAGTGGTAACATAAAATTTGCTAAGCTTATGTATATCTTCTGTTTTATAATTTGAAATAGCCTAGACATGTCGTTGATCACCAGCTAAGGCTAAACAGATTTGTTTAGCAGGCAGGTCTTACACACAATAAATGTCACTTGTGTGCCACTACTGAAACATGTATGCAAATGTTTAAATATCATAGCAATGGTTGGGGGGCAAAAGCATAGCGATGAGCTTTAATTCTCAGAAAGCCAGTTGATCTCTGAAAAGTTAGGGATGCCATTTTAAAAATAATGCAACACCTGCTGATGAAAACACTGTATTCCCTGCCTTGGATCTCATTAGACATGCACTGTTCAAAATGGGGCATCATTAACGGGATTTTATGGAACAAGAAACACAGCTTCATTTCCTTACACTTAGACCTTGCCAGCACACGTCTTTCAATATGCGTACATTGCGAGACATGAAAAATGATGCGACATAGGCTTAAATGACAGCACCTTCCAGCTCTCTACATGTAACATTACCAATCCAAAGCAACAATTGCAATCTTTTTATTACTATGTTTTTTTTTTGTTTTTTTTTTGACCTATTGGTGTTATATAAAATCAAAGCTCGACTCAACTTTAGCATTGTCACTTGTCATAATCGATTCTAAGAAAAGTTCTTCCACTTAAAGAGCAGGCTGCAGTTACCTTTTTTTTTTTCATAAATAGAGGAGGCTATTTTGGACCGCTGAGCAGGGACTCAGAAGTGATTTAATGAAAAGGTCAATAACTGATTACGGTAACCATCTCCCCACTGTCCACCCAGTGGGTGGCTGCAACCTCTTTCTATTCCTCTCACCTTTCACAGTCCTCCTTTTATTCTTGGCTCTCTAAAGTGACTCCTCATCCTCTCTCTCTCGCTCTCTCAGTCAGCTCTGCCAGCCTCCAGCTCGTTCAGATGTTACCCCCCACTTACTTTGCCATGGAGGATGTTTATATGACGGCTTGTGATCTCATGATGAAATGAATCCTAAATGTCTTCACTCTTTGGATGCCTAGCATGATTCTCTTTGACTTTCAGTCAGTCTCTCGTGGCTTTGTGGAATTTTTGCTGCTTTGGTGGGATAATAATCTCTCACAGCTGTGCATCATCAGTAAAATTATTACCTCTGAAATCTGAACTGAAGACAGATGCTGTTTAGAATTGAAAATGCCTCCTAAATTTCAGATGCATATTGTTGTTGTCAGACTGTATTTTGAGCTGCTGCATCACAGAGCACTGAAGGCATCATGATGAGGCAGTTTTTACTTTGCTTTTTGATTAAGAAATATAAAACAAGGACAAAATAGTATTACTTAAAACTACAATAGTTGTGCATTGTTAAAATAAACACAAAATACAATGGTAATTTGTTAATCACAGCATTCAAGCAAGCACTGAGAAACACAATACCACTATTTTGTTTGAAATGTTCTCAAATGCTTTACACTTTAAACTGTCAAGTCTAATTAAATAAATTCAGAACATGGATGGAAATTATTCTGAAATGATTTGCTTTAGGAGCTCATCACCCTTTATTTGTAGTATTCCTCCCAACATATCCAGTAGCAGGGCTCTACCATTTTGCCTGCCATCTGAATCTCAAAGAGGAATTTAGAGACCCTTCCCCCTCTGGAGCGAACATGCAAAATGTAGCCGTATTTCTAGCTGGTAGGGGCCAGGAGTGAAATGAGTTTCACTGAAAGAGAGTACCTTTTGTTTTGAGCAACAAAATCCCATGACTGCCATGCTTTTCCATCATTGGGGTGCTGTTATCTGTAATAGGTTTGATGCGGTATGTAATAAATCTTACATGGGTGATCAAAGTAATTGTCAAATGAATGCCAGAGGCAAAACTATCTGAGCAAAATGATCCATTGTAATGAGATGATTAATGACATCCACTTCATGTGTTATTGATTTTAATGCTACGGCCGGTGTTCAACTTTAAAGGAGACTAAAAACTGCACACTAAACTGGTTAACATCCTGCTCTCCAAGCAGGCAAATTTAGATTTATTATTGATTTTAGTGGTCACCGTGAGCTATATGAGATTGCTTCATTAGAGGACAAGTCACATCTTGCACCAGAATACAGCCAAGGCAGCATTAAAAAGGATTAACTCCAAACACTGTTCAATCCACCTAATGCAAACTTTACCCTAAATGCATGTTCATGTCCACGTGGCTGGGAGCACAGCAGGTCAGACTGGGGTCATCGACATTTGTCTTAGATATTGATCAAAATGTACCTTGAGGAAACAAGAGGTCAGGAGGTTGACAAATCAAAGACAAATACTACAAGCCACGAAAAACCAGAAAACCAACATAACTGCACGGTTTCCCTCAAACCCCGGCTCCAGGATCTGTTGCCCTGCGTAAATTACAGCAAAGTTTCCAATGTGACATGGGCTCGGAAACTAATTAGGTCTCTGCCTGAGGGCATTAGTGGATGTATGACTGTGTTACCATTTAGAAGCGTGTCTGAGGCTGGGGGCACATACACAACGAGCACATGCACATGAGCGCCGACGCAGAGAGAAAAACACCAAAGTTTTCCACTTTTAAAATGCATAATGCATGTTGCGCTGTATTTTTGTATTGGAGGAGGGTAATTCAGTGGCAATCCTGCTTCGTTTTTTTTTTTTTTTTTACCTATGTGATTTTTATTTTGTTTTCCACAGGTGCAGGTATTATTTTACAGAAGAGCAGCTATTTATGCAGGGACAGAAATAATTCAAATTTTACAGTGCTCCCTTTCTGTTTGGTTGTGTTACACTGCTGAATGTGCAGCAAGAAAAATAATTTAAAAAAATACTGGCATTTTTCAAGTTTTACTAACTAAACAAGTAATTATTTTGATGTTACTAGAAATTTAAAGGGTTTCACAAATGCCAGTTCAGAGCATTATGACCGTATCGGTGTGACATATTGTATTAATTTTGTAATGACAACCTACTCTTTTCGAAAACTATAAGTTACCTTATCGTGTTCATAAAAAAAAAGAACTGAGAAAATAAAACATACAACTGGAAAAAGATGGATTTTTCACATGTAAATCCCACACTACTAACAAAAAAGTTACATTTGTGCAATATGTCACAAGTGACTCAACAGATTTTATCACTATCTCAAAATAACAAAATGATTGGAATTTAACAGCATAAAAAAAGCATTTCTAATGGTTGAATATTGCTCTCCTTAGTTGATTATGTGAGTGTTGTTGGTTGCATGACAATTGCTGATGATCTCTGCCTCACCACCTCGCGCCACAACTCATGACACATACAGCCAAAACGTAAACTTGTTTGAAATCTGTGACATAACAGATTCCAGAAAATGGAGGTTCTCAGATTTGCTCTTCATACAATCTGACTGGGCTAGAATTAAAATATTTTTTTTAATTTTCCAATTTGAACACAAAGTCCAGGAAAAGTTTATTCTTTTAATTTCAAGTCTAAATCAAGTCATTTGATCAAATGTCTACTTTCTTTATTCAGGTTAATTTGGTTGGTAAATTGTGCTTGTTTCAAATTCCTGTTTACTCACGAACATAAATTTTTCACGGATATTTACACTGGGAGCTGTGGTAGGCGGAGGTTTGCTTAAGATAATCTGGGCAGAGACGCAGTCTGATAAAAAAATGCAAGATGAAAAAATAAGTAGAGTAGGAAATCTACTGACTCATTGCAATGTGTTTTTCTCCAAGGTAAAAAAAATACATAAATAAATAAAAAAAAACCTTACTCTGACTTGCTAGAGTTTTTTTTTTTTTTTTTTAATTCTTTTCCAATCCCATCGGATCACCTTCCGGATCCAATTACTAAACAAATATATGTGTCGCTACATCACACAACATCATTTAACTTGCACAATTTGTCATCACAGGAAACTTACATTAAGAAGTTTGTCCCGGATGTATTTGGCAAGGACAACGATAACAAAACCGCAATGTGTAGGACACTTGAAAGCTGGATCTCCGGAGTCCCACCATGTCACAGCTGGAGATGCTGTGGTATTTTCATTATACCACGGGAGAGTGAGGCAGGTGGCTTGGATAAGTCAACCCTCACATTTGTCTCAAGGACTGCACTCCACCGAGTCTCACCGTGTTAATAACTTTGACCTTTTTCAGAGGAGCTCTAAGCTTTTAAGTGAAACACCTTCTGATTACTTGGTAACAAGTCAGCTCTTTAACTACAACTACTACTCGACAAACAATATGCTTGAGACATAGCTCAAAAAATTGAGAAACATGAAAAATGTGATTATTTTGGTCACTTATATCAGAAAGAGAACGGTATATATCATGTAGAGACAAGAAAACTTTTTCAAGCCTTTATTTCTTGTTATTTTGATGACTATGGATTACAGATGGTGAAAACCCAATAGTCTGTAGGTCAAAAAATGACAACATTGTGAAAAGGTTAACTACTTGAAACTCAGCAAATTAAGCTGAAATGCCAGCAAATGATTCCTGAGTCTTAGAATGGTCTATAAGTCTGCATTAGTAGCTTACACAATCATAGGGAAGACTGTTGACTGGACAAATGCCCACAAGACAGTCACTGGCGTCCTCCACAGGGGGATTAAGCATACTAATGGCAAGGTGAATGGAAGGAAAAAGTGTAGCAGAAAATGTATATGAGATAGCCACAGCCTTGAGAGGGTGGCCAAGTAAAACCAGGAGTGGACTGAGGCTGGAGTCAGCACATCAAGAGACACTATGCACAAATGAATCCGACACACGGGACACAAATGTTGCACTTCTCACGTGAAGTCACTCTTGAATCAACTTTAGAAGTGGGAAAAAAAAAAAGGAACTAACTGGAGTCTTGCTCAGTGGTTTAAGGTTTGCATTTTATTGATCCCAGAGTCTGGAGGCACAGAATCCATGTTGCTTGAAGTTCAGCGAAGATTTCCAGAGTCAGTTTATCATCTGGTGTAGGACCACTGTGTTTTCTGAAGTCATCAGTTTTAATTCATGCTCTCCTCTGCTGACAACCTTACTGGAAATGCTGAATCCTTTTCCAGCAGGACTGGGAACCTATCTAAATTGTTAAATGTACCAAAACCTTGTTTGATGACTAAGGTTTTGTTATTATTGATTGGCTAAGAAACTCATATGACATAACGTCAACAGATAATATGAGGTACTGCCAGGTGGCACTGTTTTTAGTTTGTTATCTGAAGATCAGTGCATGTGTTCAGTTTTGAAACAAATATTGGACTGTTTTGAAATACACACTATGCACATTGATTGAGGCTAGTTGTGTTGTTTCAGAAAAATATCAGGTTTTATGATTTTTTTTGTAAAACAATTATATTTCTTATAAAATTTCAATCTCTCATCTGATATAGTTTTTTCTCACAAACGTACTTTTGTATTGTCATTGTCTATAAACCATAATGAAATAAAAAAACGAGGAATTAGAAATTAATACTGGAAATGTTCCACTCTTATGAATCTCTATTGTGCCTACACACAGGATTTAACATTATGAAATGATTATTGAAATACATTTTCTTTTCACCTAGACTCCGCAGAGTCTAGTTTATTGACAGGCACTTGTACTCTATAAATTTATTTATTTTTTTCGCTCAATTGAGAATGTTCATAAAGCGAAATGAGTCATTCAAAAGAAGAAAAATATTCAAATCAAAGCCACAGTGAGACTCTAAAATTGTGTCTCTCATCACAAAGCCCGGAGTGTTTTCAGACGTCTGTATTTTCACAAATAACCATAGTTACCAATATTCAGGCGGACAGTGCGCAGACACAATTAATGTAAACAGAACACAGGCCAGTTCAGAAAAAGTAAAAATGGTTAAAATACAGGAAATACAACAATTCCTCCTGCAGTGTCTTCTAAGAAATTTGAATTATTTTAGGGGTTTTTTCATTGTAATCTAACCTTCCCAATGTCAAGGTCAAATTAGTCCATCATCCTTTCCTTTCATGTGGGCTCTGAGGTTGACAATGTGTCCAGTAACTATTTGCTCAGCCATAAATATTTACATTCTTTGACATCAAAGCATTTCTGCTTTCTCTGGCTGCATGCTTATTGTAGCTTGATGAAATCTACATTCGTGTATCATACATTTTTGATGCCGTCAGACAGCATTTTCCTTTTATCTCACAATCAAACAAGAGGCCAACGAAGCATGTGTTGATTCAACGTACAGTACAGTGTAACAGTTCGAACAGTATCAACCTGCTGGCATTCGTCTGTTCAGAGCATGTAACATGCACATGCTGTGAATGCGTGTGGGCGCGTGTGTGCGTGTGTGTGTGTGTGTGTGTGTGTGTGTGTCCTTTACTCCATTTGGTCTTAGACAGTAGCTCTTTCTGAGTGTGATTAGATGCAAGTAGAACTCATCAATCCACAGAGATAAGACAGCTGCCTTGGAGCTGTGGATTACAGCCAAATGAATCAGTCTGTTGGGGGGGAAAAAACAGCACAGAGTAAGTCTGCCCACTACCCAACTACCGCTTCGTCCGTGTCTCTGCTGCCAGCTGGAATGAGTCATTTGATATTGATGCTTGCGTTCCCCCCAGCTGAATGCTGTGGACAGCCACCTGACCGCGATGGTCACATAATTCAGTGGCGGTTTGATCAACTATATATGGAACACCTTTGCCCCGTTCCATATTTATCACTCGGTAAATCACCCCCAATGAAATGAATGCTTATTCGACCATTTCGCTGTCATCCATTTAAATCCAAGGCCTCAGTGCCAATGCAAATGAGCGGGAGTCAAAAGTTTCATGAAAAAGGCTGGACTGCAGTTCACCTGAATTTGTTTTATTGCCTGTATGGTTGAATATTTTATTTATCTGGTTTCTGCTTTGTTCTCATGTCAGAGTTTCCTTGAGCCAAACTATGTGAAAACACACAGTCGCAATATTTCTGTAATGCTCATCATCATCATCATCATCATCATCTATGTTAAAAATATCAACTATATTTTTAACATCAGTTTCCGCAAAGACAATCCTATTAAATCCACAAAGTTAAAATTACGATAAATCAATGCATCAATACGATGTGCCTGATGTGTAGAATTTTTGTTTTTTCCTCACTGTGTTGCTGTGTAAATTTAATATTTTTGCGACGCAATCACTGTGTGTGGACTGATGAAGACTTCCTCTTACATTATTGTTTTACAATGAGCAGAGAACCAGGAAAAGCACAACATGTAATATATTGGAGCCATTCAGCTGATTACAGAATGAAAGGGGTTAACAAGAGGTGAAAAAAAAAAGTATGTTCTGTTACAATACGGAGGTATAATTTTACAAATTCTTCATAATTTATTCTATTACATTCATTAAACAATAATGTCAATACTTTCAGTTGCAACTTCCACAGTGACTCAGTGCACTTGCATATTAAACACTGGTAAACACTTGAGTTTGACGACTATGATTCAATATAACGTGATCAGTGATGTATTCTTTAAATTAAAAAAAATGATTAAAGACAATTAGAGTTCTACAAAAACAATGCAGTTCTGTCCACCGGTAACATTTCACCTCCTCACAATCCTCCTGGTCTGCTCTTTATAGGACACAACGATTGCTGACGCCACGGCTTATTAGGACCCTACTTAATGATGCAAATTTTATTAGCTGCAGGCCTTCGTATTTGTACTCATTAACTTAGCACCTACCAGTCTACAATCTCATTATCTTCTTGGAGTGACTCACTTTTCAGATGTTCAATGTGCGCTGCACAGGATTTTGTTGAGTTTTCCTCACTTTAGTTGCGTTGTTTCTTTCCGAGATGTTTTGTCTGAAGCCATTTCTCCTGCCAAGCTTTCGCCAGCAAGTTTTCCCAGATGACCCATCCTTACATCTAATTCACCCATCGTCCTATCCCGAGCCCTTAAAAACCTTTAAACTCATATCTTTGTGGCACGGTCCTTGTTGGTGAAGAAGTTCAATTTCTCAGAAAACAAAACAAAACAACAACTCTGTTTGTGAAGTTCATGAATGAAATGGTAATTGGAATCATAAAGTAATGTGGTTTCTATTTCTGCTTCTTGCTTTCTGTTGTGTTTGGAATATTTTCCATCTTCCACAATTATGCCTACATGCCTCAGAGCTGCTAAGTAAGAATTTTATTTTTATGTCCTCAAACATTTGTGTTAGTGGTATCTGTGATGCGGATGTTGTTTTTTTTTTTTTTTCTGTGACAGAAGATGCTTCTCTTCAAACCTTGATTACGAAAAGGACATAGTGTATTTTATTCTAAAACGCTTCACCATTTTCCTGTTTTCTTTGTCCGTTCAATGTCCTTCAGTGCCAGCAGATAAAAGAAGTAGGGCTGAGTGACGCTGTGTTTTTCTGCACACATGGTTTCCATTTTTATCAAAATTATTATTTTACATAAAATAGTGCACTGGATTCACAGTGAGTTCTTTTGAGTTTGTTTCCTTATAGTATAATTTATTATGGCTTGTTGATTCAAACATTATTATATATATTTTTTTCTTTTAGTTTTTTCAAAAGCTGTGTCCTTTGTGATCTCAGATTTGAAACCTGTATTCAGTTCAGCATACAGTAAAAGGTGGGAACCGTTACACTAAATTCAACAGGAAACCAGGTCTACCAGCTTCATCACGATTCGGTGTATTAACGTCTTAGTGATATTCAGACGAACAAAAAAATAAATCCAGACCACTAAAAAGATCTTAGTTTGCCTTTCTAATACTCTGTGTGGAAATACTACATAATTTAATATTGTCTAAATGTTTCATTATTGTGCTTGTGGTGGATTTTCTTTCCACACTTTCTTTAAATTTTCACTACAACTCCTTTTGATGTTGTAGTAAAGCTTTGTTTCTATGTAGTTTTTAAACTTTTTTAGTTAATATGACAGACTCTTTCATATTTCTCCTTAAAGATATTCTAAATTCAGTTCCTGAAATTCACCCAAGGAAACAGTTTTGATTGTGACTTAAAAATTGGTCGGCTTTCATATGGCTAAATGTATGTATGTGATTCCAGTTGGGTGCAATCACCTAAGAATAACATGCAATTTTAATCAAGGCCATAATGTCTGACTATGTGTATATAAAAGGTAGGCTGTTTTAGATGCACAGTTCAGGGGGCTGATGAATAAAAGAGTCTGCAGTTTTCACTCTAAAACTTGGTGTACGGAAAAATTTAGAAAAGTGCGGCGCACAACAAAGAATCGGATGCATAAAGCCATGAGTGGCCGCATACTTTTCCTTTATAAATCCTAATTTGCAGAAAATAGAGCACAGCTCCTGGTCCACCCTGAGGATTTTCAAAATAAAAGATCCTCCAGACTCAAATAATACACAAAACGGAAATATTTAATTATGTCTAAAAGACTGCCTGACTTGACACAGAAAATAATCATTACAGCTGCATAAATGTGTTTCATTTTGTTCCCATGATCTCTGTACAATCTTGAAAAGTCTGTAAATACATACATATTTTGTATCAGATTAGGATAACCACATATGATAAGCATGCAGATTAGTTTTGGAAACTGGTTTTCCAGACTTTTACTTGCATTTTTCAACAGATAAAACCCTAACATTTCTTAAGAAATTACCTGGTTCTTACTTTGATTTGGATTCAGATGCTATGCTGTATGTTTAATTTGCCACATCACATCTTGACTGCAATGTGTTACCCATCAGTGTTTTAGTTTTTATCTTACTGATTGAATGTAATTTAAAAACAAAACAGGAGACAATTCAATATATATTTGAACTCTGGACTAATTGAAACCAAGGTCTGAATTAACTTTGGTTAAAATTAATAAAATTTTATATTTTGCATGATTTACAAAACAAGAGAACAAAGATTATTTAACATTAAAAGATGTTAAATAATTAGAGGATACTTGACTTCATGTGTGTTTAATCTAACAGAGATTTTAAAATGGATCGGTCCATCTAAGGTCTGCCCACAAATTAATTATGGAATGACTGACTCCGACTGTGTACTCTAAAAATCAGAAGCTAATTCAAAAATTCACTAGTTTTGTGAAATCTACAAAAAAACTGTGTTCAAGTAGGGTCCTTTCTTCCCACTAAAGGTATTTTTTGTTTGTTTAAAATGTCTCTATAGTAAGATTCAGTGACACATACGTCAAATCCCTCATTTGTGAGAACAAACCTGACCAATAAAGCTCATTCCAATTCTTTGTCTGACTAAATACTAGTGTTTTGTTCCTAAATGTAGCAAAACTATTTGTGTGAACCAGTGTTTGCATTGTTGTGTGCTCTCTGCAGTGCACTCTATGCCTCATGCATTGAGGGCATTTTGTGCA
Source organism: Poeciliopsis turrubarensis (assembly GCA_010277015.1). Classification (NCBI taxonomy): domain Eukaryota; kingdom Metazoa; phylum Chordata; class Actinopteri; order Cyprinodontiformes; family Poeciliidae; genus Poeciliopsis; species Poeciliopsis turrubarensis. Next base: position 454,019 of record VMRN01000004.1, on the reverse strand, counting down.
GAGGGAGTTGTGACAGGTGCTACTGCACTTCCAAGTGGCCTTTGATCTCCACCTGAAACCAATAATATCACCAATTTCCTCCAGCTGAAAGAGAAACTCAGTGTAGGATTTTCTTTGTTGACATTTATAGAATAATAATAAATTACTCTTTATAGCTTTTGATGACGTGCATATTACTGATTTAATTTCCATGAATCAATTAAATTGCAGTGGATTTTGTTACTGCTATATTTACACAAAGAATAGTTTACATACTAACATTTCTTTTCCCGTATCAAGACATTTTGACAATGGTATTTAGGTAAATACAGTCATTATAGCTTTTATGTATGAAGCCACAAAGGAGAGATTTACACACAGAAATGAAAACAGGCACGAGAAAGCATCGGTGACATCATTATTATTACCCTTAGTGACAGGTGTCATTTTCCTCCCTTGAAGTCTTTCCTTCAGAGGGATGTTATGGGTCACAGCCTATGGTTCATTCATCTGTAGATCTCCCCTTGCTCAAAGTGTCTCTCCTTATCCCCATCCATCCATCCTGATTACACCTCTAATGGTTCCTCTTCACAGCAGCCACCTACTGTAATGGAATTATGCTTCAATGAACAGCAGAGTCTCTCCTTTTCTCTCCCTTTCTGCTCCCCCACCCATCTTTAAACACCCCTCCTCACACAAACACACTCACTTGTATTATTTATTTATTTTTTTTTCAGTTTTCAATTACTGAAATAATTTAACATTATTAGAATACAGGGGGAAAAAAGATGAAGGCATTACTGACAGATTTTCTAATTTGGAATATTTGTCTTATGAGCTTCAGTCAGACAGGCGAAGAGAACAAACACCAGGTAGTGGCTACTTACGTACATTCACATTCTTGTGTAACACACTCCATTTTTTTCTGCTTCATCCTCTGCTAATATATGCTTTTATAGCTCTTATTTAAAGTTATTCATTGACTGTAACCTTCTTCACTCCCTTGTGTCTCTGTGTCTCACTATCTTTTTTCTTATTTTGCGCATAGTGTTGCCTCTAGCTCTCCACGGGGAAAATCACCCCCCCATTGTATAACCCCACCAACCTTATCAGTGACAGGAGAAAGATGAATAAGGGATCAAAAGGGCCTTTTCTCCCTCCTCTCATTCTGTCAGGTCATATTTACTCGGCGTCCCAGTGGTTCTGCGCAATGCCACACACACCAATTACACATGACAGCCTTTTTCATTTCTGTGAATTGCTTGATTCAGTTGTATTGATACTGAAATCTTGCTACCAAACCTGATGACGGGAGACACCGCGACCATACAGATGAGGCCCACGATGGTTCTGCTGATTCCGTCTTACAATAGGTCACAGACAAAATCCACACATTTGGACTTTTTGCACTCAAACAAGTGAAGATGGCGTCAGGAAAAAATAATCATTAAGATCATTTTTTACATGCTCTATCTTGCAAAGGTATTGAGCCCTTTAACTTGGTCGCATTTTTTAACACAACTGTTTTCTCAAAGGTTTAGTTATGCAAAACTAAATCTGGCCAAACGTCCCAGACTTCTGCAGTGTTCACTCACTCACCCATTACAATGTTTTAGAACCTTGGCTGTGGTCTTGAGGATTGGCAGTAACCCACCACTTAATGAGTAAGGCCTACCACGGCTCCTGCCAGGCGATAATCTTCTCTTGGCATAACCAAATCAAGCATAGAAATTTTCTTATCAGGAAAGAACAGCACACATCCCCTCCTAAACAGCAAACAGACCCCTGACTTAATTGATTTTCACCGTCCCAAGGCAGCTCCTCTCGTGCATCAGACTATTTTATTTACTGGACTGCCCGTTTGGATGCGAGCTCGTCTTCTAACTTGTCTCCACGTCTGTTTGATTTGTTGATGTGATTTAAGCCATTGCATATATCATTTACATAGCTGATGCTTGTTGCAGTCACTGAAAGTTTTTCGTTTGATCAGATGTTGATTAAACTGACAGGGGTTTTATAACGCTCCCACAATAATCTACATAGGAATTCTAATTAGGCAGCATTAGAATTAAATCTTTTTAGGAGAATTAGAGGATTTTCATGGGTTTAGTAGTAGAAAGCTGTAGTAAATATATATATATAATGGAAATTTTGACTAAGCTGGTCAAGACACAATAATTAGTAAAACTGTATTTTATTAATTTAGAAATGAGGAATTGTCTAGAAAAGAGTATAAACTACGCAATGTGGTCCAATATAATGTGAATTTTCTGTAATCAAAATATTGGC
>VMRN01000004.1:299268-451351 GCA_010277015.1 Poeciliopsis turrubarensis | reverse complement strand
CATTATCAAGAGAGTAATTGTAAATATGAGAGTGAATTAACTTTGACCATGTGAGCATTAGAGAACAATTCCAGTTGATTCAAACCTGTGCATTCAAATCTTGTTTATGTAACTCATTGAAGTTTCACGTTATATATTTTTTCCACTGTTTTGCCAATGGAACTGTTTGTAAGACAAATTTACGCACAAGTTAGGAAGAAAATCCAAATAATTTACACATTCTTTGAGTTACTACCACAGCTTTTCAGGAATGTGTTTAATATACAGCGGCTTTCTCACATACAAAGTTGTTGATTTTTTTTTGTTTTCATTTGGAGCAGCACAAACCGAGTGTGCCTATAGAATAAATGATGTCTAATAAAAACGAACATCCTATTGTAAAAAGACACAACTATTAGCAAGAGTCAGCCGGTGTAGCCATGTAACACAAGCTCCGGCGCAGCCTCTGGTTAAGCCGGCCTCATTTGTCTTGGACAGAGAAAAATGAAGTGGCCACCTGCTCACTGCTCCTGAAGCTCTGTCTCTGCAGCCAGTTCTCTCCTTGGTACGACAGGATGCTGACAAAGAACTGCAGTTCTGCTGTTAACCTTTACCTTTGAACATCATTCTGCACACTGCTCTCCACCAAACAGCGCTGCTAGAGGAAATTGCCTCACTCCTGACGACGAGAGCAGTAATGACTGTCTATCTGCCAGATGCACAGAGCGATTCTTTTGTGATGTTTGGTGCACTTAAACACTTTTTATTGCATTAAAGGTAGCAGTTTGGCAGAATTCAACGTGAATATCGCCTGGTAACACATGCTTAATGGAGAATGGACGAGGGGATAACTTCTAGTTAGCAATTCCGTAGTAATAAACTGATGATCCGATTCATTACGCTGATGTAGAACAATCAGAGTTGGAGTTTCTGACTGAAAACGAAATGCTACTAGACAGCAGATAAAAACATTATTTAAGGAGTTAATGATTGGTTAATAAGAATTTGTGAGTACTGACTTCTTCCCCCTACAAAGGCTTTTGTACTCAATTATCAAGGACTTATTTATTTCTATTTACTACCAAACACTGACCCAGTTTTTTTACAATATTGACAGATACCTTTTTACTTATCCTCTACTGTGTTATATTCTAACGTTTGAATTTTCCTCAAGTAAAATGGACCATTGCATAAAGTTGCATCCACAGAGGCACCGTTTAATGACACTTGTCCGACGAAAATTTCTTATCCATTCTGAAAAATAACTCCCCTTGTGAGCTGTTGGGCTCACATCGGATGGCTTTTTTATATATATCATTCTCTCTATTTCTACATCAAATGTTTCTTGATGCAGGCAATATTGATTATATTATGCATTCCCGAGCATTTGTCTTGTTCCTGCACTTTTGAGTCTATTCTTATGTGATAGTGCATATGAGTTCTTCTAGTCTGATAGAGTTTTAATTGTGAGCTGTCAAAGTCACTTTCTGTGATGCCTCTCTTTGTTTCATGCTTTGACTGCACTAATAAAAACGGTTAACACAGTAGCAGAGGACGGACTATTGCTGCCTTTCCTTATTGTTACAAATTAGTGTGAACCAATAAAGCCACTTGGACACCACTTTGAATTATGTTAAAAAAAAACAAATAAAAGAACCAACAACATAAAAAGCTTAAGAACTTGAGATTTGAAACTCAACAGAACATTTGTAAACTGTGGCACATAAATTTTATAATAGCTCTGATTCATAATTGAAAGAAAGTATATTATTAAACTATGATTTGTCTCTCACTCTAATTTTGGAACAGGCATTTAAAAACACAAATGCGCTGATCTCGTTCAAAATGTAACACTTGTATGTGTTCATAAAGTTCGCATAAGTTTAATCCTTTTCAATCATTTCTACTTTTAAACATTTAAATCGGTTAATTTTGAGGTCGTAAGTCTCAATACAGTCACTGTGAGTATAAAAAAATCTTTGGTTTTATCTCGAGATACTTTTTGCCTTTTCACTGGCAAAAAGTGAAAAGGCATCATCAGGGGGCGTCCCGGCTGTTTTATGTTTTGTTTTCCCCCTTGGTCATCTCCCATCAAGTCCACTTTGGAACGAACTATGTTTATGCAATCTGACACTGTTTGACCTTGAACTTGGAGTTCACATTTAATTTCTTCAGAAGTCGTTCTGGTCTCTTTGGTCATAGTTTGCATTATCTTTCCCTCTGAATTTTTTTCATCAGTTTTCCTCTTATCCTTCGCTTCCTGTGGTCGGTCTTCAGAGTGGTACGCATCCTGTCGCCAAACATAGTGCCAAACAATAATGTCCAAGAGGGGTGTACGTACCGCATCAACAGGTGTTAAACAGGGAAGATGTTTACTTGATGACGACGCAATCGGAGCCTACTTCACTTCCTGAAATTACAGGTTTTAAATGTTGTTAAATCACAAGATTATCCCTGAATACTGCATTAGAAAATTGGACCTGCACATAAAAGTCATATGATGTCATTAGTTTGTGGAGCATCTTTGCTCTAATAACTCAGATCAGCTCAAGCCAGCTGCTCTTCAAACTGATTAGTAATTTCCTTGGCTTCTGTCTTATTTCGCACAAATTCCTGAATACATTTACTTTATCCTTAGACAATAATTACCTGTAGTTTTACGCACAAATAACTCCCTGTTAGCCATCAGAGCCAATACGAAATCAACTCAATGCATTTTCCAAATGTTCAGAGGTCTTTAGTGGCCCATTTGGTTAATTTAACTTCAGGCGAGTGAGTGTATAATTTAGATAATTGTTCCTTCATTACTCTGCAGTGAATGTACTTGCCATTGCTGCTAGCCTGGACTTGAAGATTTGTTTCCTGAAAATTGTTTTCCAGGTTCTTTAATTTCCCCTCCCCGTGTGTCAGAATGACAGGATATTATAATAATTTGGCAGTAGAGGAGCCCTGTCAGCCGAATGAAGTGCCTGAGAAAAAAGGAAAAAAAATAAATAAATAAAACCATGCAATGCCGATCAAAAGTTTGACTAGACTTACTGCACACTTTGGGGAATAAGCACTGTCCACTGCGAAATTAATGAAGTATTGATTTCCAGCAACTGATCATTTAGCTACCAGAAAGGCATCTCAGTCACGCTGTGGGTTGGTTGGAGGGAAAATTGATAAGTAGCTTTGCAGACTCACAGGAAGCATTTCTGTTTCCTTTTGTGTTCAAGGAACACACCGTCAAATACAAACAGGAGTCTTCATGTCTCTTAGAATGCCTCTGATGAATCTGCAGTACTATCATAAATGAGCAGGAGTCTGACTACAGTGCGCAGCTTGTTGTACAAAGCCATCTGGTGCACAGTGTGAGAGAAAGACAGGGAACAGAGGTCAAACATGAGGCAACTGATCAGCTAAAAAGTTGATTCCTGTGTCTGAAAGATCAGTGGCGTGTGATGCTTTCATTTGTAAGTTTTAGGATGTGGGTGTTTCATACAATCTCAGATAAAACCCTTGGCTGGCTAATTTTTTTGTTTTATCATCTATCATTGTTGCGTGATTCATTGCAAATGCCACCCCAACTCAGTGATTTGTGTTTCCATTTGGGGGAAAAAAAAATGAATGAATCTAAGGGGGGGGAAGTTACAACAACACATTTGAAAAAGAAAACAACATAAACGACAGGCTTAGTGGTAAATCAGCACCTCGCAGAAGCAAAGCCAAACGTAATTGTGGTTCAAACATTTCCATTAAATGGAGCCGAAAGCTAAACGAGCACAGCTTTTCAACAGCTATATTCCAATTATGAAAATTGGCCTGATTCTAGTGTTATGAAAATAATTCAGAATGAAAATTCCAGCCAAGGACACATGAATGTTGTTTGATTGAGTAAATCCACCCAAAAATAAAAAAAAAAAAAAAAAAAAAAAATGAATGAATGAACAGATTTTGGAGAAGAAAATCTCAAGGAAAGAAGCTGTACAGGTGGTAACACAGATGGACTTTGTTGTTTCTGAAATTTCCTTTATTCTCTTTTAGCAGCTGCAAATATTGCAGCTTAGCTGCAATATTTGTGATTTCTTTTCAACTGTTAGAATTATATTAGTTTCATACACTGCGTTTCTTTACAACATCTTTTTACTTACCCTAATGGTAAAATAAGGAACATTATTGGGTCTTACATATCTTCTAGCATTCTCTGGATGTAATTGCCTTTATATGATGAAGGGAAATTATGTACAGGGTCTCCATGCCACTCTGAAATACGTTGCTCAGTTTAAACTGCTTTTCTTTATCTTCATTTTGAAAGTAATCCAATACTTGACTGTAATGAGTTGTGTTTAAACGACAACTATGAGTCCAATCTCATTCCGTCCATCATGAAAATAATCTTTATGGGGATTCTACTGAAAAGATAGGTGGCCATCTTTGCATGGTTAGTATGGGGTGGCCACTCTTTGTAATAATTTATCTCTGCTAAAAACATTTCCGGAATAAACATGGTCCCTGTCCAAATTCAGTCTAAGGAAAGAATGACATTTCAATTCCAACCATCTGTCATATCAACACATATATATAAATAAATTAACACTAACACCTCCAGATAAGTACATTTTTCAAAATCAAATTTCAAACCACAATTTTAAATGATAAGTTAAAAATGCTCCTCCTTACCATATTTGGAAAACAAAGTTGGGAGAGGACAAAACCTCTGTTGCGAGAGCAATGAAAGATGCTGAACGTTAAAGAGTATTGTGAATTTAACCCTTGTGTTGTCAAAAGTGACCCACTGGCATGTTTAGCCATAGAAAAAGTATCTTAAACAATTTTTTTCCAACTTGACATTTTATGACTTTTCCTAAATTGACCCCATCATTAGAGAAAGTGATACTTTATTTTTGTTTATATTTCTATTTGGGCTGTACACCACTAGGTTACAAGGATTGTCTTATGGGTAATTTCTGACCCAAAAATTATTACTATTTAAACAGCAGGAAAAAGTTCAAAGGTCACACAGAAGTCCCTCATACATACACACACACCTACACACGCATATGTACGCACACACACACGCATCAATTAAACTGGGTTGATGTATGATTTGAACTTGAATTGAACTTGTTGACCTGCACCTGCAGCTAACCCCTTGCATCACACAAGCTCCCAAACACAACAAAAAAAAAAATAATCTCAGACATAATACAAACAAATTCAGTATAGAGGATATAAAGGGGCCCTGAATCAAAATGCCCCTTGTTGATTCCTTGCTGAAGCCGTGACTAAATGTTTCACTGTCCAACAGGTCATAGGTTGTATGTTCATACACACTGTCCTACACAAAATGTTACATAATTTTGGAGGATGTTAAACATAAGATTTTGTCCATCTTATGGTCAAGATTTTGAACATCTTGATCTGCAAGATGAACATAAATCCTGCAAAATTATTTCGCAGGATGCTAAACGTAAGATTTTGAACATCCTATGGTAAACAGCTTGTGTTGAAGATGTTCTTATGTTGAACATCTTCAACATAAGAACATCTTATGAGAAAAGTATTTTCGTAATTCCTAAACAGTATAAAAGAATGAACTGTTGACAAAAAAGTTACCGATTGTTGACTTTTTTCCCTTTCAGTATGGCTAATTCAGGAGCGGTCACTTCAGATTTATATCATTACAATAACAAACCTTTACTGTGTAGAAGAAAACTTGAGAGTTGGTTTGTCGTAAAAAGGAAAGAAAAGTGTAATACTGTTGATTTTCTTTTTGTATTGTGTAACATAAAATACAGATAAAGATGAACTGAATTGATAAATATTGCAAAGTAGATTTTAGATTTCAAATTCAAGTAAACTGCTTTATGTTGGGGCTTTTGTTAGGGCGGGTCACTTTTGACCCGTAGGACAAAGGGAGTAAACAGAATGTTAAAATCGCATGAGGGTTAAACAGACTGATCAGTATCTTCCACTGTTACTAATAGAGTGCCACAGAAAGATAAATCCATGTCAAGCAGAAAAATATGCTCGGGCTCTCCACGCAGGCATAGATAATCTGCTATGTTTTCTCTTGACATGAATATTAAGTATGAACATACGGCACATCCACGTTAGCAGCAACAGTTTAGCTCTTAACTGGATGGTAAATATCTGTGCCATCAAGTGATTTTGTCTGATCACTACTTTCACTCAGTGTACAAGAAACAACAAAAGATAACAATTGTTCTCAGCTATTTCATAATTTGCAGTCATAAAGGACACCATTACGGATCATGCTGTAAATACTTTCGCCGCTCAAGGACACACAATTATTTCGTTTCCCATCATTTTACTTCTGTAAAAAAAAAAAAAAAAAAAAAAAAAAAATCAATGAAAACACTTATGCATTTCTAAACATAAAGACACAAATAAAAAGAAATTCATCTGCTAAGCACCTGCAAAACTCTCATTTAAACTCACATATAAACCAAAATTACCACAAATAACAATCTGGGTTGCAAGGAGACTGCTGCTTTTACAGCTACTCATTGAACTGCTCAGTCAGCTCATTCTTCTAGGTTTTGTTGCTTGTACACCCACTCATGTCTCCAGATAACAGCATTAACATCCTCTTAAATACTCCCCCTCTGTCTCCAAAAACATATATATATCCTTGTGGTGTGCAAGCTGTAGGTGCCTCGTTGCTTACTTTTCATGAGAAATCCATTATCCTGCTGCAGATATAACTTAGTTCCCTTCCTTCTGTTATGCTGCTTATGGTGGTGAACCTTAGCTGAGTTTCTAACTATTTTTGTTTTCCCTTGCATGATTTATTTATTTTTCTTCTAAACCAGAGCATTGACTGTTTACTGTATGTATGTCTTTGCCCTAGATTACACAAAGAACTAAAATAGTATAGTACTGAGGGATTTAAACTATTTTAGAAGCTGGTCAATACCAGACCATTTTTAAAGTCTAGTATTTTTAAGTCTGACTGCATGAAGCAGATGGACTGATAATGGAAATTTTAGTACTTTTTAAGGTAAAGCTGTAAAATGAACGCATATTGTGTTTTCTATGTGACAAATTAAAAAATGTACCTTTTAGGGTTTTCTTGTTTTCACCATTGACAAAGTGAAATGTATTGTAGCTTGTACTTAAAGGGGCAGTATTATTTGAAATCCACTTTTGAGTTTTACATCATGTTAAAATGTTATTTCCTCATCAAAAACATTTATGGAATATTGCTTTGATTCTTTCATGCATGTTTAAGAAATCCTTTTACCTCATGCGGTAATCATCCAGCTGTGCAAAACTGCAGTTTCCAAGCTTCAGCCTCTCAAAGGTTCCCTCCCCATACACCACTCAGCTCCTTTAGACTAGCCAGCAGTAATCAGCAAACACCTGGTGAAACTGCACATCTGCTGAGCTCATTGTATTCCTCAATTTAATGCTGGTAAAAACTTTATTAAATATTTAATAGAGGAGCACTGTTGTGATGACTTCCTGAAGGCAGAGTTTCAGAAAGAGTAAGAGTTTTTAAAGAGACAGAGGCCTCTTTAAAAAGGCCTCTGTCTTTTTAAAGAGTTGTTACATTTCAAAATTACATTTCTTTTTAGTCATATCAGATATATATAGGATTTTAATAACAACTGAAGGTGACATAGTTACTTGATTGTGCTATGAAATTACATTAAGTGCCTGGAAATATATAATACTTTCCCTTTAATAAACACAAATGGGAAAAATTACAAGCTACAATGACAGCTAATGCATTTCCAAGGTACTGTAAGTGTGATTGTGTTACAGTATGATTTATTTTCTGTTTTTTCAGATGCTTTGCCTCTTGATCAGTATCGTCTTGTAAAACCCTCAGCCCTTTACCTCAATTTCTGCCTAATTCAATTACAATCAATTAACCACATTGCAGTTAAAAACAGCACCATGGTAACAACTTGCTCTGTTTTTCTGTAATATTACGTGAGATAATAAGATTAACCAAGTCTAACCATTTCCCCCACCCCCCCAGATTTAGCATGTTATCTCTGCTCAGAGACACGGTTGGACAAAGAGCAAACATTTACAGAATCCTGTCAGTTTAGCCAAGTCTAAATTATTCAGACGGCTGATCTTCTTTGTTGACATTTGTAGTGTGCAGTGGGAATTCAAGATAGATGCCAGCCCTGACATATTAAGAAGAGCCAAAGCTTTTCAGAGAGCAGATCCTTTCACCTTCTGGCCTACTCCCCAACTGAGTAATTTACAGAATTTGTACAGGGATTGATTTCTTTTTCACAAGCCGGAGATGAAAGTGCTGGAGCTTCTTTCATCCACAGCCACTCAACCCACACAACCCTCTTCCATCAAGGTTCTGTTTTACCTTCCTTTTTTTGCCAGGATTGGCTTCAGTGGGTTGACATTCTGCCCTGCTCTATCTCCCATCTTCTTCAATAGCTGCAACATTTCAAGCTGCAAGACAGAGGTATTAGGATTATTATATATCATTTTCATTCTTCTTTTTGGTTCAGGCTCTTTAGTTTCACTTGAAAGTGCCCCGATACAGCTTGGGTAAAGTAGAAGAATTTCATCACCTTTTCTTTGGTATTTTCACACACATTAGTACATATTGCCACAGGAGAGACTCTGTCTCACGCTCCAACAGATCCATTTCCAAAGCCATGGGGTCACACTGTGCAGTCTCTTAAACTTCCCGTAATTATTCCTAAACTTTTAAATATAGATGACAAGCTGCTGATGCAAATTCTGCGCACATTAGCTTTTTTCTTTGATCTAGAAAGGGAACAGGTCTGCTATGCGGAATAGTTCATGTATGTTTACGTGCGATGCAGTCAATGCAGAGATCAACTGTGTCGTTCCTTGAAGATGTTTTCAACCAGAATACACACAAAGGGTTGAAAAAAGTCAAGGAACGAACAGGCTATAAGACCTGTTTTTTTTTTTTGTTTGGTTGGTTGGGTTTTTTTTTTTGGGCTTATTTATGTCATTTTATGGCAATTACATGCACCTCTACAATTCATCCATTGCAACCTTTTGACCAATAATCTTTGATTCTTTGTTTGGACAACTTTGATTAGAACATACCCCTGCCTCAGTGTATCTGGGTTTACCTGCCTCTCTAAAACATGGAGTCATTGATGAATTGTTGCTGCCAATGACTTTGCAATAACAATACGTTTTGTTTTTGTTCCTTTAAGAAGTACCCCAGTGTTGGTGCATCTGGTTTAGCTGCATTCCATGAAATTTAAATTGTAATTACATTTGAATACTTGTTTTCAAATGAAGTACAGCGACCTTGACGTTCGAACAGAATTAGATTCATTAAAATATATGAAAAATCTTGGTTGAATTTAACAGGTTTCTCCGCTGCAAAGATGTCTCACTTTTTGATTATGAGAACCATCATGTGACTGAGTCGACCTGCCTTCACCTTGTGCTGGGTAAGTCATTAGTATCTATATTAAAGAAAAGATTTTGGGGGAAAAAAGCTTTCTACATCAAAAAGGCAATTACTTAGGTTTAATCAAGCATGTGACAACAGTGGAGAAAAAAAAAATAACAAAACTTTGCTTTAACTCTGGGAAACCACAGTGGAAAATAAACTTCATAAGGGCAGCCGTACTCTGCCTCAAAAGTCAGAGCACCAGAGCAAAATGAAGAACTCACTGTTGTACTAAACTCAATATACCATTTTTGCTATTATTACAGATAAACCTTCATCTGTATGACCGTGTATTACGATCCCTCTTTCCACAGTCTACAGTATCTTCATGGCATTATATATGCAGCATAAGGTTTGAGTGGGTGGTGTGCATTTAAAAGTTCACCATTAGAAAAATCAGATTTATTGGACTCTAACTTCCCCTTCGGATGGATGGCAATCTCAAGAGAGATCGGAGGCTTAAATATAGAGGTGCTCCCTTTTTTACTGAAGACCAACCTTCAGCTCAGACTTATTGACATGCCTCGTTTGAAGTATTAGCTTAGGCTTCTTCCATCTTTACATGGTTTAACTCGATTTCGAAATGCAACTGAAACCCAAGCTGAGAGTAACGCTACGGCGAGAAGTGTATACAATGTTTTTTATAACCAGCAACACAATAACATTAAATGGACAGATTTGAATTGTCAGATTTGGCATCCTGGGCAGAAGAAAGGATACTCGGCTTAACAATGCAGTGACTTGTAAAAATATGTATGACTATTAAACCTTTTCACATTTTGTCAATTTTTGCAACCACAAACATGAATGCATTTCATTGAGAATTTGTGTAATTTGCAAAAATAGTAAAACTCCCGTAAACATGCTGCTCAAAGAAAAGAATAGATGTTTGTGTTTCTTTCTTTTTGCCGATAAAAGACACTCATGTTGGCCGCGCATTTGGATTCAGCCTCCTTGAATTGTCTGGAACCCTCTGGCTGCTTTGTCTTCTTTGTGGTTTTGGATAAATCTGAGCTTAGACAAAAATGTGCCTGTAGACAAAATGCATGTCTTGACTGCAGTTTACACTTCTCAATGCAATACGGTAATTGTATTGAAGTGTATATTCTTGATAGGTACATTAGATTATGAATCTCTGTATTAAATATGTTTATGTCATTGGTGTTGATGTATGTTCTAATCTTGTCTGTCATCTTTTCATTTGCTGTGTGTAAACAAAGAATTGAGTTGCTGCAATAAATTCATGTTGAAATCATATTCTAATTGATTGGATATGGCCATATTCTTCGAATGAAACCATGTCACTGTAGACTGGGCTGTTTGACTTTCTAGGTCTCTGGCAACATCTCAAAATCTTCCTTACTCTACCTGTACTTAGCTCCATCCGTATTTCAATCTTTCTTTCCCTCAACTCCGGCCAGGTTCTGCATATCTTTTTTTTTATTGCATTAGTGGCCATTATTCAACAGTAGCTCAACAGGAGGAAGGATCAATTCCCAGCCTGAGCTCACAGTAAGTGAGCTCAGGCTGGGAATTGATCCGAGGACAACTGCATTGAAGACCGTAACCTCAGTATATGATGCACCTGGACACGGAGCCCTGTGGCACCCCGCTTCCCTATGTCTAAAGGGGAGAAGAGGATCCCCATAGCATAATGCTACCACCATTATCTTTTACAGTGGACAAATTCGGGTTGTTCTGAAGTTAGTTTTAAGCCACATATTGCATTTTATGTATATCCAAAAAATTACATAAAAATAAAATAAAATAAAATCAAGGCAGAGCACTTGTGTCCCACAATACCATTCTATGTTTTTTTGTGTGTTTTTTTTTTTTTTTTTGCTTTTTTTCCCCTTTTGCTTGTTTTTTTTATTTTCTTTTAGCGATGGTTTTATTCTTGCTACCATTCATAGAGCCAGATCTATGTAGGGTACAACTAAATATTATCTTGACAATAAATTCTTCCAACGGCGTTGTGAACACCTAAGAGTTGCTTTGAACCTTTTGGATGTTTCTCTAATTAAAGCTTTTCTGATGCTGACTTTATTGATGGTTACCCAAATAAAGCGAAGTTCATATAAATGCATGCAAAAATTTTCTAATTTTTTTTAAATCTGCAAATCCTGAATGAAACAATTGTTTAGGTGTTACATCCCAAACAGACAAAAAAAAAAACTGCTATGAGAGGATTTTGTAAGAAAATATAAGATAGTAAAAAAGTTTTTTTTCTTAATTTTAATCTGCTACCTACTTTGAGGTTTTCATTGGACCTAAATCACTGAGATAGATAATTCTCATGCTGTATAGATTATTACTATATATGAATTTTGCAGAATAGTCCCTGACCCTCTCTTTACATGTTGCATGTGTTAAGTTTTATATAAATAGAGAACACTAAGGAAGCATTAGAAAATGTTTAATCTGGCAAAGATTGAGGTGTTGTTACAGCATCAGACTTTTTAAACTTACATGCGCTAACTGTCTCGCACCTACTTGGACCTCGCTTTTATGACGCGTGTCTTTCCAAGACTCCTCCAAAAAGAGGTGCTTCTAAAAGCGAGGGTTAATCGGAGCGGCACATACTTGCAGAGGTGCCTGGGAGTGCAGCCCAAGGGAGGCCTGAGGATAATTACAAACGATTTGACAAACACAGGCTGGCGGCTCACTGAGACATTCTGATGGTAAGCCAATGGGTAAACAGAGCGCGAATGAGACGGAGGCTGCAAAACACGGAGACATGAGTTACACAACATTAAACATCCGACTGGAAACATGGATTGAAAGAAATAGGAACTCTTTGCTCACTGAAGAGGATGGGAGCCATGAAGCAACAAGAAGCCAAATCACAGCTGAGAATAACCATCCTCTGAATACTGTAAAGCACCACAGTTAAAATGCATCTTGGATATCGTAATTAAGACGGGTAAAGGAGACATTTTCTGGCCATAAATGCCCCATATTTTCAAGCTCATAATCATTATAATCTCTTTTGTGATCATCATCAGCACCAGCACTTGTGTAATTTTATTCCCAGATTCGAGCATAATTACCCTCATTAGTAAATGTCACTGCAATCTGCAACCAGAGTCAGTGACTCAGTGGACCTTAAGTACTCCGGAATGTGTGCTTGCAAGTGTGAGTCTGTGTGCTACATGTGATAAGACAGCTTTACCCCACGGGGTTGATTTTTTTTTTCTTCTAAAGGGGCAGAGCACAGCAAAGAGCCTGGCAGAGAACCTGATGCATCAGGAACCTGAATCATGTCCCACACCTTTTGCTAACCCTGGGCTAAATTAAGGGATGAACAAAGCAGATGGGAAGACTTGCAGCCCTGTCTCTGACTTTGCACTTCAGAGGTGTGAGAGCTTTCACTCCTCCTTTGGAGATTCTTGAGAAAGACCATCATAATACATTAATAGTGCAGGAGAATCCTCAATCAGCCTGCAGCGCCTTTGTTTGTATCCCTTATTGATTTTTTTTTTTTTTTTTTTTACAGAATTCGTTTGATGAGAGTGCATGGACTACACTCCATTTACTCCAACTCAGTGTATATTTAGGTAAACTCTCGTACGTGTGGATGTACATTTTGTGTATGGGTTTTCTTCCTACACCCATCAGTGAATATATATTTGCTATTTTTCTTTTTTTTGCTAGTTTCACTCAGGCACTACCAGTCCCAAATATGATGCCATTCAGAAGGGATTTATTTCCTGTATTTGAGAAAAAAAAACATAACAAACACAAAAGCCTCCAATACATTAAAGAAGTAGTCATGTTGGATGGCTCTGCAACAAGCTCAAGGTGAGGTAAGTCTGTGTTAGGGTCCATGCGCTACAATGCAATTTTCTTCTGGTTTTCAACGATAGTTGTTATGATGAATAAAGAGCAGGACCAACTGTTAAGAAGATATATAACTGACCAGGAGATAATTCACGAAATGCACGGAAGGAAGGATGAGATGGAGAAAAAAGTACAGTTAGTAGAACAAGACTTATAGATGACCTAAAAGAAAAGCAAGACACTGCCTTTTCCTGCAACTTTTGACCCTTGGATGAATTATTTATAGCTGCAAGTATATGTCCAGCCAAACAACATAGCAATAGGTCTGCTTTGAAGACGACAGATAACATTATATTTCCATGATCTACCACACATAAAGAAACACAATACCCTTTTTGTTTTCTTTTGCTTGGCAATGTAATTTAGAAATTATCTGAATTATTTCTTAGTGTTTCTGATGATTGCTTTATTTTTTCTTATGAGGCTTTTTATTTACGAAGCAGCAAAACCCCCAACATCCTTTTTACTTCACAGCTGAGCTGGAGTTCTCCGGTTTGGAAGCTTGCTCTTTTTGTAAAAATGGTCATCATGGCCAAATATTAAAAGTTTTATTTTCATTAAATGACACATTTGTCCTGAAGACCTTGTCTCTGCTTTTGTAAACTAGAATCTGGCTTTTTGTTGATTTTTGATGATAGGCTTCATTCCTTCAGCTCATATCAGTGCAGAACTAATTTCATTTCAGATATTGAGAATCCTATCAGGTTTAGCTGGAATCTGAACATGATTTTTATTTATTTGTTTATTTTTTTTATTTTTTTGCTTTTCTTATGAGCTGGACAAACAAATTTAGTAACACATATGTTAATCATTCTGACACTGAACCCATTCACTTCCTGTACTTTATGTTAACTGGACATTTCACTGATATTTGAGACAAAACCAAACGCCTAAAGCATTTCCTAGTGGAAATGGTCAGCACAACTGCCTCTAGTTGTCCAGTACAGCAGTTGGTTACCGTGGAGAGTGATTGCAGGCTGGTGGGCAAACATTGCCAGCCAAATAGTTGCACTGATTTATGGCCAGACCCTCCTGATGTGCTTGGGCTTCGAGATGTGACAGGTTCTGCTCCCCTGCTAAGTGCTCCTTGATTTCCAGTTCCAGAAGGAAGACACCATGTCAAAGATATAATCTGGAAAAGAAATGCGGTTTCAATATTTTTAGAACATGTAAAAAAGAAAAAAAGAAAATTGCTTGGAGATATTGATAGCTCCATAATAGGTCTGACTATCAATAATTACATTCAATTACCTGCAGAATTTCAGGTTTTATGCACAAAATTGTCTGTAAATTCAACACAGCAGAAAGAACTTGGCAATGTGGAACATTTAGTGAACGCAACTTTATCCTCTGGAAAGCTGCTTCAGAAATCTGGAAGTAATAATTTTCTGTTTATTCATTCCTGAAAAACACAAGCAACTTATAAACAGTTCTGAAAAGCTATTTATATCATTAGTGTAATAATTACATTTGCTCATCCTTATTATTTATGTTAATTTGTTTTTATACAAGTGAAACTTCCTTTTATTAAAATCACTACCATTTCTTACACCCGAGTGATCACGGTTTGTTTTTATATTTAATAGAATTCAGTATCTGGTAAGTCAGGGGATTAATTCATTTTTCCTGTTAATGACAGTCCTGTCTGGAATATTTATGCTAATAGCTTTAGATAATTCATAAATCAAATTATTACATGCAGAATCAGGATCACATACATTAAAAACAGCGGTCCAAGCTTTGTTTGCACCAAGCTATAGAAGAGTTCTTTCATTCAGCACCTTACAACTAATCTCACAATGGAGAGGTGCAGATTTATGTACTACTAAAGAGAACTCTGCTATCCAAGTGCATTCCCACATCAGCATGGCATCAAACCTCTGACCAATCAGACAACACTTTGCACAGAGCTCCGTTGAAATAGTTTGAGTAACGTCTGGTGTTGAGTTCATCAGGCACACGCCTTTCTATTAACAAAATGGTGCAGTTTTTGTCATGCAATTAGCTCAATTATTGGTGTTTGAACAGGTTGTTTGCGAGTGCAAAGTAGCATTACTGTTTGCACAACACCTGGCTCAAAGTATCGTGGCTACATCTTTAAGAAAATGAACTTTTTATTAAAACTTCCTTTTTCTGTAAATTATGTAAAACTAAATTGAGTGCAAAGCATTTGATTTACCCATGGCATGTAAAGCTGCCATGTGAGTAGCTTCATAAAAAATAAATAAATAAATAAATGCATTGTTCTTGCTTTGGCCGTTACAGAACAAAAAAAATGGTGCATGCCTAAAAAATAACAACAAATAAATAAATAAAAACCGTACAAACAGAACAATCTTTTGATATTCAGACCAATTAAAGACAGGAGAAAGGCAGTATTGTGTGCACTTACCAAAGAGATAAACAGCTCTTCCTGGGAGACTTCTCCTTTTTCTCTGACTGTCTCTGGTTGGTCAGGTTTCAGTGACATTCACAGAGACAAAAACTGAGCACAACCACAAACACACACACACGCATGCACACATTTGCAAGTGCACACCTTATCGGACAAAGACATGGCCACCAGCTGGTGTGACCAAGGTCACAATGACAAGCTCTGTGTGTATGGCAGTCACTCCGTTAAGCAAGTACCCTTGATATTAAAGTCGTGGCTCATTCATCACGAGAAATCAGTATATTATCTTGATGTTTTGTCACAAGCCCTGAAGGATTCAGGGAGGATTCAATGTCTCCCCTGTTTGTCAGTAAAAGTGCGTCGTTTGCACATTTCGTTTTGTCATCTTCCTAGAAAACTAACCCTGGGGTCAAAAAAAAGCACATTTGCGTTTTACTGCCTCTTGTCCTCATGAGTGCAAGTCAATACTGTACGCCTGCTAGTACATGTGGTGTACAACGTAACTATTCAAAACTGCTCATGAATAGCAACAGAGGAAATGGTGTGTCACCATGCTGTTTCAAAAAATTTGGAACGCATAGCAGAAAACTTATCAAATTCACACATTTTTGACACAAGGTGTTTAATACGAGTTTTCTATTATAGCTCCATTACAATACTGAATGTGCACAGAAAAAGAAAGCAAACCTATAAGTGACTGAAGTAAGGGAACGTGTGAAGCGTGCATCAAGGAGAAAAATACATTTACTGAAAGCTTATAGAGTAATGGTGTAGAATCTCCGGTTACTCATTAACAATCATGCACATATCAAACGATGCTGTGGAACCTGGGAGTGCGTAATGCGGCTTTGCTGAGTCTAGTAAAATAGAAAAAATACAATTTCACATCAAAGATTCAGAAATTCCAGAATCACATCAACTTTAAAGGCCAGAAGTTGGGACTTTTGCACATTTCTAAAGTTTAGCTGCTAAAATAGTTTTTAAGGGTTTTTTATGCTATTTTCTTTTTGCAAAATAAGTTACCTCACTGTGGCTTCAGTAAGCTACAGAACACAGTCTACATTTACTGTATGCCAAGGAAAAACTGTTTAAGCTCATTTCATCTTACCTCCTTTTGCATATCTAATTGTTCTGTTCCTTGCTAAGGAACATAATTACAATCCAGAATTTATTTGTGGCTGGAAAATTTACATTTTAAATAAATATCCCAGCTGGCATTTGTCACAGGTGAGAAACTTTTGAGAGCAATACATTGTGATGTTTCTTTTCTCTTCACTTAATTTATTGTTTTAAGGCTAACTTCGGAAAAGTAAAAAAGTTTGTTGTGTTCTTCACTTTTATGTGGCATACATAAAGCAGCCTTTGCAACACAAAGTAGTTTCATTAACTCACCATGGAGTGATTAGTCAAATTAACTCAATTGAAGGTTTTTTTTTGAATATGGGATGGACCCAATTAATTAAAATTTGAATTCCTACTTTGCTGCAAAAGAGTTCAGAGAACACTTTTTCAGATTATGAAAACTAAATATGTACATTTTTGAAAGTTTAGGAGGCTCTTTCTTGCTAATGGGAAAAAAGGCAACTTTTCGGATACTTTTTCTAAAACTGAGCATTTTGAAAAATGTACCATCCGCTACTTTTCTGGTGGCTAATTGATACTATTGATATTCACTGAGTGCTTTTATTACATTACACCTTCCCTGTAACAAGTTGGACCTCCTTATGCCATACTTTGTGTCATAGTTTCAATAAAATGCTAAAAGCGTTCCTCCGAGATGTTGGTTCATTTCAAGAAAACAACCCCCACAATACTAACATGCAGCCTCAACTGTTGATTTTTTTTTTTTTTTTTTTATTATTGTTTTTTTGTTTCCTTTATTTAACCTTTGAGATCTGGATCTCATTTTCAAGAGGGTTCTGGGCAGAAGTCTGCAATACACAATAAACTGGTTGATTGTGTACAAGATGGATCCAACCTTTCACATCGATTCAAAAATCCAACTCAACCATGTAAATGTATCGGCTGAAATCCAGACCCTCAAGACAAAAGCTGCTGCATGCCATTCTACTATGACATCTGACATCAACAATTATTTTCTCTGCAACATATATTTTAGCTTTTTTTTTTTTGTTAATTATTTCTCTCTTTAAAACATGGAAATTGTTATGTATGAAGATCCCAGTAGATCAGTTATTTCTGAAAAAATCTAGCTTGCGTAGCATCAACAACCATCAAATTTCAAAGTCTTTAAGTAAATAAGGTACTGGTGGTTTTGACAGAGTGGGTAGACACCAAAGCCTTGTAAATAAAATAAAAAGCAAAATGATCACAGCTTATGTCAGTGATCTAACGTAAACTGCTCTTATACTTTAAATTTTATAAAATACAGTGGTCCAGTAGTGATAAATGATATCACCATTATAGAAAGTTTACTCTGAATCCTCAAGCAACTTGAATTATGTGTCTCTCCACTTTTCTTCCAGGCTCTGGCGCCTTGATTCGTAATTGAAATGCAAAGCATCCACCTGAAAAGATGACTCCATGGCCCATTCCTTTTTATCACTGGTCCAGGTAAGACGTTTGTGACACTGTTCCTGCTTTAGAAGTGGCTAAACTGAGGAATTGTTCTGGCCCGTCTCCTGGATACAGTCCACACCTTTCATGTAGAGTATGGGCTTTGCTTCACAATACTTTGTTGTAGGCCCTTATATTCCTACCACACTTCATTTTCTGCTCGGCTTTCTACTAACATGCCTGGATACAGCAGTATGCAGTCTTTTATGGCTCACAACTTGTAAGTATCCATTACGTTTTCAGGCTCTCTTTTTCTTTATTAGGGTCATGTAATGTTTGATTTTCTGAAAAATAATTTTTAAAAATCTGTAAAATATTTTCCCTATAGACGATCAGAGATAAATGCTTGAATTTCAACATTTATAACAGTATAATCTGTATAAGTTCCATGTTATGTTTAAAAGTATTGAGATGCATTTGCATAAGGAAGCAGTTTAAAGTGGCAATGTGACATAATTGAGTAATTGAGGCAGACTTATGTTTTAGTATTTCCACCCCCCCATGAGGGGTCCATTAAACCCTCCCGCTTTCAGAGGCAGACTTTTCAGATCGTCTGCTACGGTGACAGCTCCTCCACCCAACAAAGTCCGAATCTCGATACAAATCCCACAAAAAAAAAACTTTTTTTTTTTCTTCCCCCCCCCCCCCATCACTGTCCGTGGTGGTCAGTTTACACTTTACGCATAGATTTCTCATAATCTTGCTGCTGCGGTGGAATAGGAGGGTCCACGGTGCGGATCGGTGCGGTGTGGAGTGGAAGAGAAGGCGGTGAGTCAGTGGTACAGCAATCGAGGGCAGGGCGGTGCAAGGGAAGAAAACGCAGCCTTGGAGCGCGCCGCGCAGACGGAAGGGAGCCGCTAACTGACAGCCGGAGAGGAACGAAGCGCCCCGCTCGGCTCACTGGCGGAGAGGAGCAGGCTAATCTTTCCTCCTCACACCCGTCTTGTCTCTGTGATCCAACTGGCGCAAATGGGCTACGGGAGCCTCTATCCACCAGCGGGTTTGGCATAAAAGCTTTTGCGACGCGTAAACAAGTAGGAGAAGGGGGGAAAGAGGACACAGCTGCTTTACGACTTCAATCCAGATTCACTTCAAATAAACGCACTCCAACTTGGTCAGCCTTCTTAACTCTCTTCTTAAGAAGCGGACGGACAAAATCTGCACAAATATATTTTGGAGTAGAAAAAGAAAATATACTGTGCTCCTACTCTTGGGATCATTTGTAGGTTTCGTCGTTTATTTCCATCGCAATCTTGATGCTTATGGGAAGCAATTAAAAAAAAAAAAAAAAAAAAAAAAAAAAAAAAACGATTGCACCCTTCAAATAAAGCACGTGTGTTACCCTATTGAGAAGGAATTATGAACGGACGCTGAGGAAACTCCGGGGAGGAATTTAAATCTCATTTTGGTGCGCAATTTGTGCGGCTGAAGAACTTGCAATCCTTAGTAGTATTTTCGTTTTTTTTTTTTTTTTCTTTTTTCCATGGAGTAGCCTTGAATACCAGGTATTGACTTTGACAGGTACATATTAATGTGGAAAAAATAAATAAATAAATAAATAAAATAAAGTGGGTTTATTCTCTGACGCCCGGAAAGAAGAAAGACGGATCTGATGCGCACCTTCTCCGTGGGATGGTAAATGACCGATGGGGAATCATGAATAGCTCTTCTGAACTCGAAGATGGAACTCGGCATAAAAACCAGGTATGTATGAATGTGTCTGTGTTTGCGCCTCCCTGACGCTGTGCCGTATTTCCGAGGAGTGGTGCATCTGCTTGGTGCAATGTTACCACGCTGGATTTGGTGGTGGATTTGCCTCGCGGGCGAAATCTCTGCACTGTGGAGACGTTATTACAGGACATAGCTGCAGATGAGCTTCTGTTCTTGTCGCACAAGCCTCCCGCTTATCATGCAATCATAAATCCTGTTTAGGGGGAATGCTTCGTTTTCATAGAAACTGGTACATTTTGGAAGTAGTAAGAAAAAGAAAAGAAAAAAAAAACATCACTGTGGGCGATAACTGTTTGCGCATCTTGGCTGCGTCTTTCGGCATGCCTCTTCTTCTTCATGTAGAGCTCAGGGCTGTACGCATGTACCCTGGTGTCTGGAAATCCTCCGAAACTTGGGATACGGACGCCTTCTTGCTTTTTAACACCCCTCCCGAGCCGTTTAGGCTGTCTCCCCCGCTCGGATGAATTGAGACAGGAGCGGACGTGCGTTGTGTTACAGTCAGGCAAGCTCACTTTGGGGAATAGTCAATGTGTTTTCACAAGGTCAGTGGAGGGTTATTGACAGCCCATAAGGGAGAGGAGCTCCCTTGGAGCGCGGAATCGGATTTCGGGGCACTATTAGAGCTCGCCGCCTCTGCCAACCCCGGGCGGAAAAAAAAAAACAAAAAAAACACCGTGAGCCTATTTGTCCTCCCCTAATTAGAATGAGGACAGGTTGTTATGCTTGATAAATGCATTAAAAGGAGGAGATCATTTTCTACACCCTTCCGAGTTTCGAAATGAACTTTTAATTGTTATCGCACATGGGACAAAAAAGGAAGAAGGCATTTTGAACGTTTTGGGAGCCAAAACAAAAAAAAACGCACAGCCACATCACATCTCAAAACATGTTTAAAGCTCATATGCAGTGAGGGAAACCTGCCAATGCCACATATCCTCTAGGCTGAGCCAGCCTGAGGCACACGCAAACTACGCCGCTGCTTTCAGCGCGCAGACCAGCAGAGGGGCCCCGAGGTATGTTGAACTGTCACACTGTTATCTATTTAAGTAGATTGAGTGTAGCGTTGCTGTTAACTTGAATGGCAACCTAAAATGGTATTACTTAGAATTCATACATTTTACTCAAGATCAATTTAAAATATCTTAACACAGAATTTTGATTGGGATCTTCTACCAGGCCCCTTAACTTCTACGCAAAAACACAGTGGGACTGCTGATTTGACACATACTAGGAGGATTAGCTACTTAAGGGCTATTGCTAAAGAAGC
Organism: Poeciliopsis turrubarensis; assembly: GCA_010277015.1. Classification (NCBI taxonomy): domain Eukaryota; kingdom Metazoa; phylum Chordata; class Actinopteri; order Cyprinodontiformes; family Poeciliidae; genus Poeciliopsis; species Poeciliopsis turrubarensis. The sequence continues at coordinate 430,138 of VMRN01000004.1, read as the reverse complement.
TGGCTCTTATGGTCTCTAATGGAAAGTTGAGTGGAAGTAAAAGGTATGGTAGAGAACAAATGGACAAATAATGCTGTGTATGTCCTGAATATATGATATTCAGCTCTTGAAATGAATTCAAGTAATTATTCAGTGGTATTGTTTTTCACATACTGGCACCTGAAGGTCTCAAAATGTTTTCTGTAGAGATGCACCCATCTTGGAAAGCTTTGATTAGCAGACTACATGTTTTTGTTTTTTTGTTTTTTTTTTACATTTGTGACTTCTTTTATTAAGAACTCAAAAAGATAGTATTCTAGACCACCTAATCAGAGTGATTAGTATTTATATTAGAAAAAAAAGAGAGAGAGGTTGTAGCAAAACCGAACGTTGCTACTTTAAAAGAGAGAAAATTATGAATTTTATATTTTAGGATGTTTTTAGCTTCTTTTTAGCACAATTATTATGATTTGCTCAGTGAGCAGTGCTACACCGCAAGTTCTGAAGATGTTCCTTAACAAATGCAAACCCTTATCCTAACTCTAAAGGAGTTAAAATGATAGAAATTAGTACCAATGACCAAAAATAGCTAACTTTCAGTCTTCACTCTGTATCAACTTCCAGAGCGAAGAATGTTATGGTCTTGTAATACTTCCATGTGGTGCATTTCCTGATGGGTGGGAGTTCAGTTTTTGACAGGTAAGGGGTTCAGCCATGATGATCTCATTATGCTTTGGTGCTGTGGTGGGAGCATATGGATCATAGGCAATAGAGGATTACTAGAATCAGTGAAAACAAGGATTCGTTTGTCAAACTTCACAGTTGTCAGACTTTCATGCAACCCCTTTTTATTCACTACAAACAACCTATCGCTAAAACAAACAAACAAAGAAACAAACAAAAAAAAAAAAAAAACGTGAATACTGACCTGGGCTTAAGACATAATGAATGGAAAATAATATGTGATGAGTAACGTGTCATTTTACTGTCTGTGCTTAGTAGTGACGGGGGAATCTGAATAACTCATTGATATTTGCTGGGAAGGTTAGAGAATGACAAGACAACAAATACCTTCCATAAGCTTAATGCTCGCTACGACAGACAGCATCAGGAGGGACGTAGGATGAGACGAGAGGCTCACAATGCTCCTCTCCATCCTTTTCCTCCTCCCCACGTCAATCTGTCTTCTTCCCCTTTTGTCATCACACAGAGGCGCACTTAAAACTCTCTCGCTGCAAACATGTACGTGTGTGATCCCCTCGCCGTCTCTGAAATCTCTTTATCTCTAAGCTCATGCTTCAGACAGTCATTTGAGAAGGAGTGGGGAGTGGTCAGGTAGCGGAGATCTCGCAGAGGTGAGATGACTGAATATGGCAAGATTTTTCATGTCAGGCTGCACATGCTGAATGTGTGAGGTTTGTGTTTCGTCAGAGGAGGACGGCAAATGCAGTCACATTGAGATTTAAATACAATCAGCCTTGAAATCTAATTTGCTGTATGAAACTTAACACACATTTTCCGATATGCTCTCACCTTAATGTATTGTAAGTGAACTCCAGGGCAAAACATCCATATTAAGGAATATTGACGGAAAGAGAAACAAGGTTTGCTTTTGCTTTCGTTGCACCACTAAAATAAGAACTGTGTGATTATACTGTAACACTGGATGATGGGTTGCTGTTTTGTATTTGTTTACGAGGGGTCCTCTTTAAAGACACCAGCATGGGAGTTGATGGCTTGAACAGTTTAATTTGTTTCACACGCAGTGTATATGGCTCTACACCATGTTTATCTGTGTGATTTCTCCTATTTACTGAACATGGCTTGTGCTTTCAGACACACACAGCCAGTATAACTGAGAAGGCAGTGAAGCCCAGTGGGGTTGCCCCTCTCGGACTGGAGGCAATCAATATCTCTCTGAGATCACCAAAGTTTCCAGAGCAGTGAAAGGACTCTGTAGAGAGAGAGTTGGAGAGAAAAAAAAAACAAAAACAAAACACAGATAGCAGCTGTGCCTTGGCCACTCAGAAAACCCAGAAATCACAATTTTATTTTTTTTTTTTGAGTTTATGCTGTCCAAGCTTCCCTGGTAGAACCCCGAACCAACACAAACAGATCAATATGTTGGAAAACCACCAAATGCGTAGCTGATCGAGTTTATTGGCACCCCTGTTAAAGACGTTTGAAAAGTTTTCAAATTCCCCTTGGATGGTGGTGATAAAATCTCAGTTAAATTTTCAAAATAGAAAAAAAAACAGTTTGATTTCAATATATTGAGTGGAAAAAAAAATAAAAAATAAAAAAATCACCAGTGCCACAATTTTTTTGCCCCTTCTGTCAATTTCTGCAACCGTCTGCCAACGAAACACAACTTGGTCTTCTCTGAAAACGTTGAGGCAAGTCACATCGAGATAGAGTTGGAACCATTGCTGGAGAAGTCACCATTGTCTACTTCCACTATCACTTTCCGTTTGCATTTAATAACAGTAGGCAAATTGAAATAATGCTTTCATTCCATGAGCTACACATCATTAACATGCACACACAATCAGTTGAAAAGTCCTGACATGAAATATGAGGTTGAAGTCCACCCACCACTGAAAAATGTAAGTAGTAGATGGATGGAGAGAGAGATGGTTTCATTTATCCCCAGAGGAAAATTGGTCTGCAGGCTGGTGATCAGGCATTTGCATGCAAACACCAACATTATACAGTAATATTAACAGCAAAGTAGTTTGATCCCTCAGTAATTTATGCCATCTTTTTTTTTTTTTAAAAAAAAGGTACCCTGCTACTTGAGAATACAGGCTAATAGGCTACAAGACGATTGTAGAGGAAGTGTGATGCACAAATCAAAGACAGCTGCTGATGCTGCTGCTGCTGCTGCACAGAGTGTGGGTGCACACAGAGGGGAGTATCATATCATCCTTCATTGTCCGTCTGTGTGGGAACGATGTTGATCAGCAGAATCTGATAACATGCTGTGAATGATGTGCAACAGGTTTGCTTGTATTTAAAGCACAAAGTATATTTGAACAGGCCGGCTGCATCAGAATCCCAACACAGAGAACCATTCCTCAGGGGAAATCTGCAATGCTGCAAGGTGTAGGCCGTGTCCCATTTTTTCTGCTGCCTGATCTGAAAGCACACAAGACCTGTGATCTCATCTGATCAGCTGGTATGATATGGCAGGACAGACTGATCTGTTTCGGTGGTTTACTGATTGACCACTTAGGATCATAGTACTGCAATAAATATTGTGGTAGTTAAAATCTTCCCTTAACCTTAACATAATGTCACTTTATTCTGACTATTCTTCTATTAAAGTTCAAATGTGAGTTGACAATTTTCTTAAATGAGAGGACAGACGAGGTGGACCTTTAGTCGCATCTGACCTAATCACGTGTTTACATTTCTGTTTAACAGAGTAGATTTTTAAAAAATGTGAAGAAAAAAAATTCTTATATAAAAATGTTAAATTAAAGGGATTTCTAGAGATCTTAATTTACAGACTGGGGATTTTTGCTAAAAACAAATTTTTCTCAAATTTTAAATTGCAATTTTTACATTTTTTATAGAAACAGTGAGCAGTAGTGAGAAAAGAGGATTGTTTTTACCAGTGACGTGCGGTGAGATTCATGGATGGTGAGGCACTGACTTCATCTGTCAGATTTACAAGCATATTGTATTGTAGTGTACAAATAATCAGGCAACATTTCGGTACTCTACCTTTTATGTAATCCATTCTGTAATCCATTCTGAAAGTAAGGGCATGCGAGAAGAAAACGATAACTGTACTTGACTTGCTAACTGTAAACTCCCGCCTGTTGTCACTTATTCTGCAGCCAATAAATCGCAAAAAGAATCCCTGAGCTCACTAGCGCCCCCTATCGTGAGGCAGGAGCAGTGCGTGCCTCACCCCGTGCCTATTTTCAGCCGTTTTATGATTGCGCTAGCACAAAAAACACATTACACGCATATAGTTGCTGTTCATTATATAAATCGGCTTAACTTTGGAAACTTACTTCATATATCAAACGTGTTTGAACATTCTAATAGTGATATAAAGAGAGACAGCGATCTGCTCTCACTAAATAACATGGCAGCATAGTTAGCCGAGTCATTGCGCAATCCATGGTTAGGCTCAGCAAGGTGCTGCCTCACCTCCCGGATTTTCTCAGCATTTAACGGTAAATGTGAAAATTCGGCGATTTTGAAGAAAAAATGTTGGCGCTTAGCTTTTTAATTAAATTATTACCCATGAAAAGTGTTACAGTCGATAAAAAATAATCTAAAAATGGTGAAGTTTAATGGAAAATTACTTTATAGTACAAATCAATTGATAAATATAAATATATATTTTTTTTCATTTCTTTCTTTCCATGATGTCAGGGGAGGCCGTGCCTCACCTGCCTCCCCTGACCGCACGTCACTGGTTTTTACGCTTGTTTGCAGGGCTGCGAAGAAACGTCTGGCTCTGTAAAATGAAAGATTTACCTCCGGAAGATGAGAAACAAATCTATTATAAGCACACAACCCTTCGCTATCGCAAGTGTATCAGAACGAGACTCTGCAGCGACCCAATTAGAAATGATATCAGGGTCGGATGTCCCTGCCAGGATTTATCTGTCTGCAGTAACTCAGTTAAACACACACCCACATGTGGTGGCACAGACCATTCGCACTTCGACAATGTCATAAAGTGCCGTTTTGTTGGGACCTTTGCCATCACAAATCATCACAGAGGGAGGTCTTTAGTGTCAACTGTCAACATGATGGATTACTGCTGTAAAGCTGTGTGTTTTTTATCCAAAACTCAACCCTTTTAGCACATTAGTCAATGAGTTATATGGGCTAAATGTATTTTAACAGTGTCTAAGGACTGGTAATGGAGGAAAAGAGAAACAAAGACATAAATGAATTGCAATAGCACTCTATGATCAACTCTTGAGCCTTCAAATCCAGAGAAATCAGGACATACTGCCATCATACAAGCCGAAATGCCTTCTACTCCCCAGCCTCTGGTTGAAAACCCTCTTAAGGTTTGAAGCAAGTTTTCAACCGAAAACATCATGATGCAGCCATATTTCTTTAACTTTAAACTATGTAAGGCAGTGTGCTTTAAACCACTTCAAAATAGGCCTGGACATGTTTTCTTGGAAGCAAACCCCAAACAAATACTATTGGTGACATGAACTGTGATGAGCTTCATAATCTCCACCGCAATTTAAATACGAGAAGGTTCACAAGAGCCTTAAGGTTTATTGATAAAACTGCAGATTAACAAATCCAAGGTATTAGTAAATCTCAGGCACTTTTTAGGTTTGACTGAAGAGTTTGACATATTGTGGAAAATGAATGTAAAATCTGCTTAAGACAACAGAGCTCAAGAGTGAAATAACAAACCGCTTGAGAGCCCAGAATCCTTTGACAGTTCCAATTTAAAGCTTTTGTGTAAAAAAGGAAAAAAAAAAAAAAACCGTGACAGCTCTGCTCAGCAGCTGTCACTTAGTCACATTTGACAAACACATCAGAAGTTGGCGTGGCCGTTTACCTAGTATATGCGACCAAAAAACTGCTCACTATATCTACTATCTACCTCTGTCTATCTGTATGTCTCTCCACCTATTTATCTCCCTACCTCTTATTGTGGAAGCTTACATGATGCCTTGAAAATGTGTCCATATCTCAAAATGTTGTCACCCGTCAACCACAATAAGGAATAATTACGCACTGGAAATTAAATAAATGAAAAAAAAAAAACAACAACTTTACAACTGTGAATGTAAAATGTCTTGGAGGCGTTTGAGATGAACCTCTTTACTGTCATATCTGTCAAAAATCCATTATTGAAAGCCCAAGTTTCCCCACAAGCCATGAAGGGGTCACAATCATTTTGGGTGGGTGGTTTAGGAGGTATGAATGCACTCCTCACTTTTCCAATTTATTCTTGTTAAGAAATGTTGAACTAATGCAAATAAAAAAAAAATAAACAAAAAAATTCTGACTGTTCATAATTATGCAGTACTTTGTTTTGATCACATAAAATCCTATTGGAATACATTGAAATTAGTTATTTTGGCCTGATAAAATTTGAACTAATCAGAGGTATGAATTATTTTGCAGGGCACCAATGCTGATTTTTTTTATTTTTTTTAAAGATCCTTCAAGAATCAAAACAAGGTCAATTTTGAAAAAAAAGAACGTGATTTTATTGCTCTTAATAGATGAGTTAATTAGAGTCAGAAAATGACAGCCGAGATCAGAAAAGATGGACATTAATTATACATAAGTACCTCTTTTTTAAACTACCCTTCCAGTTTATGGAATCAAAAGATGCCAGCTTAAGCTGCCACTTGCCACAGCTTGTTAAAAAGCCTTATGAAAATTATAGTTAATAAGATAGCATGTGCAAAGTGAAAATTGCCACCTTTATATTATGATTTTGATTAATTGTCCACTCCTCTGACTTGTAGAGTAATGATATGACATTTAGATTTGTACAAAGCACATTTCATAAGCTTCTGTTTGGCAAGAAGGATTTTTAACACTGGAAGGTTGTCACGGCGTGGTGTGTGTATCAGATGTCTGCAATCTGTTTTTTTTTTTTTTTTCCTCTCTGTTTTTTGAGGGTGCCCTTGTCAAACTAATGCACTTGGCAATCCGGCCAGAGGTGAAAGAGGATGTGGACTGTAGCAAAAACAGTCCACATCCTCTTTTAGGATGTGGACTAAAACACAAAGAGACTGGTTCACTGAGTCTGTGATTTCCCTTTGGGGGGAGGGGTCATGCCATGGCAGCAGTGCAGCCTTTAACAAACTCAGCATCAGTCTTCACTGCCCTGTGCTGGGTGGCATCAAGAAAACGTATGATAGGACATTTTCAACCTTTACGGGGGCTTCGTTCTTTTGTCCTTCTCACTTTTCACTGGTGTGTGTGTGGACTTTCATGCTCCGTCAAAGCCTGTGACAAGAAACTGGCAAATGTTCTGAAAAAAAGAGCACACAGAACAAGCTTTAGTGTTTATGTTTTCTGCATGTGAATCTATTTATGTATACTCGTGGCCTGTGTATTTTCAATTGCCACAACTAAACTTAATGCTTCAGTGATAGTATGAGTTGATGAGTACAGGTGGATCAAAATGTATCTAAATATCACCAAGGAAAAGTTTATATAAAAAAGTTTAGGGTGATTTTTGAGATATAATTCATTTAATTTCACATAATTATTGCGGTAGAAGCCATTTGTTTGTTAAAACTTAATCAAATATGTTTGTCCTATTTGATGTTTGTTGTGAGTGACGTGTACTCACAAACGTAATTAGTCCAAGTTTTGTCGTTTATTGAAGTACGGCTGTTGTGATAAAAGGTAAACAAAGGTAAAATATCCACTCGCACCTTTTTACTCCCCGTCTCTCTTTGTCGTTAAGCACACCCGTTGCCGTGGAAACAGCCTGCGCCCCGCAAGCCGAGCAAAGATTACGTTAAAAACATTCAGTCCGTCACGATATCAGGTTTCCAGGCTTGATATTTATTTCTCGATTATTAATGAGCCTCCCCTGAATACAGCGGTGGCTGATTAGCTAATTTAAACTCCTGTCTGTCTTTGAGTCGCCTTTTTATTTGTTAATGGATCTGGAACGCATTGAATTGCGCAACACCTTGTTGAAACAGTGATTAAGGAGAATATTAATTTGTTGATTTTAAAGCAAATTATTATTATTTAATGAAGCTACAAACGTTTAGGATCGTGGTGAATATTTTTGATAAGCCTGTCAGAAGAGGAAGTGCTGGTCTCAGCGTCCAGGCGGCGTTCAGTTTGTCACCTACTGCCGAGATCGACTCAAAATGAGTACACATACAGTTTTTGTCACCAACTGTATGTGTAACGTGATTCGTGTGCTGAGGAACGATCAGAAACGGCAGAGAACAGATTTGAGGTGAGGCATGCAGTTCTCTTGGCTCGTGGCAGGGGGCGCTCATGATCCTCGACATTGTGACGCCACAATTGCAGAATAAGATGCAGTAAGAGAGCGAGCTGGCCTTACAGTCAACTAATAAGATGGACTGCAGCGATATATGTATAGTTTTCTCCTCTTACCACAGCGATCACGTAATAATGATAATGAAATAATCATTGAGCCTTAAACCATAAGACTGTAACTCACTGAATGTGAGCGTTTTTGTTTGTTTCGTTGCTGTCAGTTGCTATGGCAACGCACCTGTTCCTACCTTTGCTGGTGTAGAGAGCGAGAAAGACGTGGTTTTGAGTTGAACTTATATATACGTATATAAAATAAGCAGCAAGAAAATAAAGAAAGAGATAACACTAATTTCATGCATGCTATAATTATTCTGACAAAAAAGTGGCTAGTCATATGACTACAGTGACAATTTTACCTGTAAAGAGAGAAAATGCTCTGAAAAACTAAGGTAATCAACAGAGCTGTGAAAGGTGACTAATCCCTTGAGAGAAAAACAACAACGCATTTAGAAAAAAAATAAAAAATAAAAATAGTTATTGAACCAGAACCATCTGAGTTTGCAGGAAAAAGCAGGATGACACTGAGACAGAGAGAGCGGAGGAGAGAAACAATGAGCAGCAACCCAAAGACAAAAAAAAATGTGATTACTTGGTAGAGATGATTTTAAAAAAACTATTAAAATGACCAAGTAATGTATTACAGATCATATTCTTGAAATATTTTGCTTTTAAAAGTCTGGACTTTCATTTTCAAGGACTGAGTGTCAACTACAATTGTGCAAGTCCTTCAAACTTCAAAGTAAATATTTTATGTGGTCTAAATAGCATTCCGTATGCTCTGAAAAATCAGTTTAAATTTGGTTTACAGAATACATTTTATAGAGTTTCAAGAGAGGATTTCACTCATTCCAAGGTTCCACTTTATTTTTTTTTTGTCTTTTAATAAAATCCCAGATGTTTTCTGCAGCACTTCAGCTGTTTAGTTTCTTAAATCTTTTTTTTTCTGCAGCTGTCCTGCTGAAGTGAGAGCAGAATTAAGGCCTTTCCGAGGCTAAAGACATCATTTTAACAGCATCTTGGATTGGTGCAAAATCTCATTGATGACACCCGCACATATGTGTTAGCATTATGCAATGCGGCCGTTTACATTCCCAACAAATATGATATGATTTTATTGCATCATATTGCCTTACACCTTGTCTACAAATTAATTTTTGTAAAACCAGCAGGACAGACGGCTCAGACCACAAAAAAATAAAGGATTCTAAGTTACGTAGCTTATCACGCAGTGTATACTATTATTATATGTTAAAATAAATCATGAAGCTTAATTTTTTATCTACTTGCGAGACTATATTTGTTTGGAGGTTGTCCTGGGCTCTTTGTTTGCCATTTGTGTTATAGTTTTCTTCAATTTGATGTCAAACTTCCTCCCGGCAGCCACAGCCAGGGATTTTGACTTCAGTCCAGTGGACATTAAACTTCTAAATAAAATGTACAAGTGTCGTCTTCAAGCAATAAGTTGCTAGGAGATGTTCAATAGGCATCACCTTTAACATGCTTGTCTGTAATTTTTTTCTTCCGATGTCCCGGGACAACTCTGTTTCGCTTCCTGTGGTCCATGTTCGTTGTCACCATGTTACCAAACAGCACATTGACTCCTTGTCACCCTTTTAAAAAACTAAAGTTTGAGGACAACTGTCATGCTATTTAGAAGACACACCTTAGTTTAACATGTCCCAAATCTTAAACTAACATGTTTTTTTTTTTTTTCTAATGCCACCATTATTTTTTGTCCAGGTTTGTTTTATTGGTTTATCTTTTCAAAAATTATTACCTAATTTTAATTGTTTTTTGGTTTTTTTTCCAGTAAAGTTTAATTTATTATTACTTTTCTCAGTTTCACGTTGTTTCAGTGACCATTATGGGGTTTTCGACCATTAACAGAGGGATACCAACAATTCTGCAAGTGATTTTTCCTGCAGTTTCATCTCCTTGTGTTTTGGAACAATGAACTGAGCCAGTTCATGAGGTAGTGGTTAGTGCTGCTTTTATGTTTATCAAGGATGAAAAATAATAATTCTGGTGATGTTACTGAATTTTCTTTTGGGCTTTTGTTGTATATCAAAACTGACTTTAATTGGCGTTGCAATTAGTGAGCACTATAATCAATTTCAAAGCCTTTACATTACCCTGTGTTGCCTATTCTCTTTTGGGAATGCCTTCACTAAAACAATTTTAATTGCATCTTGTTGTTTTTTTTTTTTATTATTATTCAGTTTATCTTTTCATTGCCAGCTTCTTTCACACACACATACCATAAACCACAGTCATAGGTGAGAAGTGTTGTTTTATGTTTTATCTTCAGTGAATAGTGTGATGGTTAACAGAAGAGTGGGCCTGTTGTTAGAAATGAAGGTATGAACATGTGAGAGGAGTCTGTGTGTTGGTGGAGCATAGCAGTAATGAGCCATTACTGTCAAGTTGTTACATAAGTAAGCTTTTTCATAGAAAGTCATTTAGCACCTTAATGGAGCAGCATGCTCTTTTGTGTAGGACTGTTATGCAGAGAGATCCATTTTGTGAAACATGAATATGCTGCGGTCCTGTGACTTTACAAGGCTCTAGTCTGAAGGTTATACATGACAGCAGCTGTCCACTGCGCTCGTGGCCTCGCTCATCCTCTATCTGCCTTTGTTATCTGACCCACGCACTCTTTCAATGTCTTTTTCTCATTTTCTCCCTTTCTGTCTGTCGCTGACATGAAGGAACTGAACATTTCAATATCAGATGTCTTACACTGCAAGGTGGCTGGAAGGCCGTGGAAGAAGCAGCAGAGGCAACGAAGGACAACAACAAGAAAGGAAGAGGGCTCGGTGAAAGCAGAACAGTTTTGAAAACACAGATTAGAACTGGTTTGGGGAAATAAAGAAAAGCCAAGGTGAAGCTGAGAAGACTGGAGGACACCAGCGTGTCAGTTTTGCTGTTGAATCACTGAAGGCCTCAGATCAGTGTTGAGTAGACGATGTGCTTGCAAAGGAAAGGGTAAACTTAAATGCACTCCAGTTTCTGAGAATCAACCACATTATTGCTTACTAGGATTCAAAAAAGCAATATCTGCAACAGGTCTCATTATGAGTTTGGTTATTTCATCCATTTAATTGGTAGATTGTGGTTGTGCATGTTTTAGTGTTTGTGGCTTGTCTTGTCATCTTTATACTTTGTGCATCTCAGTTGTCCTCTTTATATACGCATATAGATAAGCTTCCCTTTTTCAGTATCCTTTCAGCCTTGTTACATTTCACCACATCAGTTGACTTTGTGCATCGCTTGCTCTTCCAATCCTTGCAGTTTTGGGGTTTTATCAGATTTCCACCATTAGCGTCTTGGTATTAAATTTTAATGGAGCTCTACTGATGTGCTAATTTTGATTAATTTATTACGTAGACATAAAAGCGTTGCGATTTTTAACACGATTCACCACTTTCTAATTTTTTTTTTCACGTACAACGTTTCCGGTGAAAACTTTGTTTTTAATTCGCCTGCAAGTCACAAGCAATATCTGCAAACTGAGATGGATGACAAAACTACTTGTTGACTATTGTGTGCACGTTGCACAAAAAGGCGTCAGCCTCTCACTGAAGCTACTCAATCCTAAAATAACATCTGAATCCAAAATATGTTGCTGCAAGCACAGTGCTAATGTCAGCATTCACAGTTTGAAAGAAGAATGACCAAGGATTTCTGAAACTCTCGAAGTAGAATGGGTATCATAGCAATATGCATCAATCTGATAGGCGAATAACATAAATAATAGATTGGAAACAAAAAACATATTTATTGATGAGGTCATATGTCTATTTATTAAACGAGTTGGCAGGAAAAAAAAGGGGGTTTTGAATTGCAAATTTTTCTTAATTTGCCAATATATTGTTCTCTATTATATATACTAACTTGCAAATAATTAATTGCGCAACTTGATTAAAAATGCTAGTTGAGTCCAGCCACTAACCAAGACATCAAAGTATGTCTTGCAAAAAGCTGTATAGTGGCCGTCAGCGTATGATCTTTTTTTAATATAAGAAAGTATGTAGTTCTTGAGTTGACCTGTGTTGTTGACTGAGACCACACATATATAGCTGTAAGGCAGTCTGAAACCTTTGGGGGCTCATGGAAAATCTTATTTCTAGCTTGTGCATGTGCAAAAGGAGTACCTGTCCTAATTCTCTTCCAGCTCATATATGTGCAACGAATACTCAACAATATAAAATCGAGTGACTTATCAAAGCAATTTGTGTTTTTGATTTGTGTAATGAGCGAGGGTTGAGGATCGTTAGTTGTAAAGGGCTTGTTTTGAGCTGCAAAGCAGGAGAGAGAGGAATTTATGAAGCAGAGGAGAGAACATTAGAGAACAATGCCAGCAGCTAGATCTTCTTCTCAAAGTGGCAAAAAAGGCTTCCCTTCGGGCTGGCTTACAGTACACTTTTCTTTTATCAACAATGAAGATCAAACACTCCTAAATTGTTTAGTTTCCAACATTTTGAGTAACCTAGAATAGAATTACGTTGACAGAGTGATGAACAAGTTAGTTTTTGACACAGAAAGTTTTTTTCAGCTCGCTAACTCCTTATGACATGAAAGCTGTCACCTTTTCATCAACTTCCAGTCATGCTAAACTATGAAACGATGAGGAACTTCTCAGACCTGATCTGAGAGAACAGAAACATGCTAAAACATAGTTTTCAAATAAAAAAAAAATATATATACATGTATGAAAACTAAGAGGTGACTTTGGGAATAAGGTCACCTTAGAATTAGGCAAGCATAAGACCTGGTTAGCCAATTAAACCTGGGCTGGGTTGTTTTTGAATCAAAGAATGTTTAAAATGTAGAAATGTGTTGCTAAATCTCCATCCGAAATTGAACAATTTCCATCCATGAAACCTGTATTACGTATTTCCATTTGAGCCGAACATGTCGTTCTGGCTCATCACAATGCAAGTCTGTGCAGCACCTGTAAGCTTGGAGCTTTTTGCTGTCATTCACATTGAACTGCACACTAGATCTTTATGCTGAAAGAGAACCCATTTCATTTTCTCTGTTCTTGTAGTTAAGAACAGATATCCTATCAGAATGTAGTCTTTAAATTGATCCATTTTTTTTCCCTCGAATAGTAAGTGCAGCCTGTGCCATCTCAGATAGAGACATTGATAGTGGTGCTATATAAGCAGTTCAGGGACATTTTTACTCAAAGATCAGTAGACGCGATAGAACATGTTCCGTTATTTCCCAAGAAATGGCGGCTGGCAAGCAACATATTTCTCCAAGTATTTTAATTCTGGGTAAGACTAAAAGATAAATGGAAAAGGATTATTTGACAGTTAAGGAAGAGTTTTACCTTCTTTGCCTGGCTTTTGAGGAACAGCACAAGGAGTTATCCAGTAAGATCCTCCAGGCTTCTCAGACTTCATTAGGACCACTCCTGCTCTTGTTTCCTTTTTACTGGTTAAATAAATATAAAGTAAAAGAAGGCTTGACATGACAGGGTTAGACATTGCTCCTTCTACTGTTGAACCACTTATATGTTTTCAGTCCTCAGGATGCTGCCATCCTCTCTAAAGAATTTTCTTTATTTGTAACCCAGAAATCCTTAAACAATCGGATTATAGAAATGACAGTCATGTCTAAGAAAAAAAAAAAAAAAAAAAGAAATTATTTCCCATGTGCTACTACATCATAAAAATGATGTAGTAGCAAGTCTGTTTTGCAGCTACTAGGGCTTAAACCACCTCTTCATTTCAGGAAGGATGATCCCATTTCACAGTGTTTCATACAATGTTAATCTCTCAAGGTTTCAGGCTCCTAATTATTCACAAAAATACATGTTGAAGAAGAAATTTACATTAATTGTTAATTAATTTACAGTCTCTTGGTTAAAGGTACGCCAAGTCCTCATGCAAGGATTTCAAGATTTTAGAATTTGATTCAAAAATGGTGATTTAGTCTTTTTCGGTCATGGCACAATTTTTCTGTGCAACACGTAATTTCTTTGTTGCAAATCAGTAATTTTTGGTTGAGAAGTTGGCACTGCTCTGCCAAGCAGCATGAAATGAGCATCAATGAGTGCTATCAAGTTGAAACTTGGGGAATTCATCAAGTGTTTATACTTCAAAATGGAATCACAGAAAATTAATTTTCCATTCCACACTGGACTCTATTCAGACTGTTTCACTTTCCAAGATCCCTCTGCCATGATTATTTTTCTTACAATTGGCTCTGCTTAAGGATGACGAGCGGCACCCTCTGCTGGATGGAAGCCGCATTGCAACACTAAATGAGCTGTTATTAGTTTATAAAACAGAACTAATTTTATTCTGATTAATCTTATTTGCAAGCATTCCTTATACAAATCATTAAAACATTTGATGGCTACAACAGTAAGAAAATTAAGCATCTCATGTGGAAATGTTTAATTGTCCCTATGCAGATCTATGAACGATATTTTAGAGTAGGAAACAACTACAAGCATTTAAATTGTAAACGTTGAGTATTTTGATAGCTTTGGGAGAGAACGCAAAAATTATGAAACACAGCTCTTCAAAATAATCACTCAGAACCATGTTGCCATGGGGTGTCATGTGGTGTAATGGTTGGAGTTGGCGCCCTGCTGCCAACTCCTCAGCTGTTTTGCTGCGTTTCTTTCCCCCTTCATTCTGTCCGTTTCCTTTGAGAGTATTGTCAAATAAAAGCCCCTAGTGCCAAAAAAGCTATATATTTATAAAATTTTAAAAATCTCAGTTTTCCGATTTGCTGTCATCTCACCTGTTTAAAAAGGTACAGAAATGTATTGTAAATCACTGTTAGAAACAGACAAGAAGGGTGTAGATCGAAGCAAAAAAGCGATCCTGGAGATGAGGTGGAATGTTGGAATGAGAAATAGGAGAGCGAGATTGCATGTGCAGGTGTGTGCAGGCATGTGCCGGCGTGCGCGCGCGCAGCACTTTGTCGTTTTGATGGACAACTAGCCAAGCCCATTCCACTTACAGATGGAACTCTATCGGCACATCTGCAGTGAGGAGTGTCCAATTTCCTTCTGCTGATTTCAATCAACAGTTAAAGACCTCTGTTCATGTAAAGCCACAGCCTTTGTCAAATAGAGACGTGGCTTTGGTGAAATTGCTGTTAAGAGACCGTACTTTCCACAGGATGAAACGGGGTGACATTTTCTATTTGTTCCTTTGGGACTTTGATTCATCAACACTTGGGAATCAAATGCATAAAAAAAAAAAAAATTACCCATACATCATGCAGTTTCCTTTTGTAAGGGACGTTGCATCTAAAAAAATGCAGATTGAAATATGAATGGTGGGAATCGATTGCATCTCTAAAATATCGTCCATAATTTATGACAAACGAAGATTAATCAAGCATGCACTGTCCTCTGACCATGAGATCTTAGAGCTGTAAAATATAATGTGACATGAGGGAGAAAGATGATGACGAAGTCCGAGCTCAACATAAACCAATTAAAAATACTATCCCAGTGAAAACTGCTGGAATATGGAGAATGGCTGGCAGCAAGCCTCGGCTGACTTTAAAAAAGTGACGCTAATGCGAGGCATATGTTCCTCTATTGCAGAGGGGCTCTTTGTGTTTAACTGCCAACGCCTGTGTGATTGAGCTGCTCTGCTTCCCAACTGTCTCTTTCTTTTAGTTTATGCAAAGTCAGAGCATAAACTGACTTCCAATCTGAGCCAAAATGATCCTTTCATAAACTACTGCCACTGAGGATGTCTTTGAGCCAACAATAGTGACATCATAGGGACCACACCCCATTTCAGACCTTAATAGATTGAGTAGATTATCCCCACAGAGTGGAGTACATATTTTCAAAATATTACACTGATTCTCCCATCAAATTGTAAGAATACAATCTCAATCTTCTGTACAAAATGTTGCTCTCCTGCTATTCCTAACAGCCATTTTAGTTTCTTTGTTTTTCTTTGTTTTATGCTACCAGTCAAATTCAGTGGCATGAAAGTTGCAACTCTGTTTTCTGCTTCTGCCAAGAAAATCCCACACTCAAAAATTGGACTTAATGTTACAATCACAATGTTGCTTTATCTATTGCTAACCTGTGCAGACACTCTTTCTGCACTGATGAGGATTCACTCCCTTCAGCATGTTAAGTTATATGCTTGGAGCGCCTACATCAGAAAGGCGGTGTGACCCTCGTATTGATTAATTCAGCTAATAATGCTCCCGAAGGAGGATGTTCAAACCATCTCTTTATCAATCATAATGGCCAAAGATCATATTCCCAACTCCAACATCTCCTTGCCCAGCTTTCTAACCATGCGGCCAAACAGAGCTTTTAAGTGGAGCATCAAAAGCAAATGAGGTGGATCAGCATTGCTTGTCGACTATTGATGGTGTCATTTGGCCATGTTGCTGTGTAATATTGTCACAGATGTTGAATGGTTGGCATGTCATGACAGTCATGACACTTTTAGACAGCAACAGTCTTCAGTCAGAAGGCTCTTTTGATACGTTGCAATCCTTGCTGATACGAGAGATCCTTCCCACCCACAACATCAACATACACGATTATAAATATCTTAGTAACTGACCCAAGTATCTTCAGGTTCCCTTTAGGGAAGTAATTTTTAGTTACATTTAATTAAACTGTTTGGCCACTTAGATGCACTTATAGGCTGTAGATAAAGATTTGACATATCTTCACATGCAATCTGGCGACTTCACTCGGGTGACTTTGCCCTCTGAAACAGTGCTGACTCAGATGATTTCGTTCACTGACCTCACTTACACTGATGATACATGCTGCAGCAACAATCCAACAGTAAGTCAAAGGGTTGTGCCATACAGAGAGCACATATATATATATATATAGTTTTCCTGTTTTTAGGAGAGAAAGTTTTGGGAGGTGTGCTGTTTTCCCATCTGGATACTTTATCTCTGAGACCACAAGAAAATAAAAACAATATTGATTTGCTTGTGAGAAATCAATTCATTCCCTTTTTGCAGTTTTCTTTTTCTTTTTCTCTTTCGTGAGGAGTTTACAAGCCATCACATTATCAAGGCAGAGCGATTTTTTTTTTTTTTTTTTGTGGGGAGGGCAACAAAACTAACTCAAATGACTCAGGTCACTTAAATGATTGTGACTCGAATGCATGCGATGAACAGAGTTCACTTCAGAGAGTTGAGCGTAAGCGCTCTTAGCTGAGTCAGTTCCGCATTTGAGTGTAATGCTCGTTTTTGAAAACTATCTGGAACATTAAGTGAAAAACATCCAGAAATGTATATCTACTGTAACTATAGGTGTAATAAATAAATCAAATGATTTCCATGGGGATGTTTGATTTCATGGATTGCTCAGCCATCTGAACATCCTAACCTGTCCCCTAAAAACAAACAAACAAAAAAATACATTAAAAAAAAGTAATGTCAACTCAGAAATAGTACCTAACAACAAAGCACCGTTTCTGCTTTATGACTTGGTTCCAACTGATGTTTTCACTTCACTGATGTGACTGATTGATCAGCAGAACAAGGAAAAAATTACTTAAAAGATGTCAGACGAAAAGCATAAAATGCAACATTAATTTTAATGGGAAAAACTAATGGGGAAATTGTACAAAAAAAAAATAAATAAATAAATAATAATTTTAAAAAATGACTCCATGCATAAAATAGATAGTAAACTAGACAGACAAGTTATGGAGGCAGCATGAAATGCTGAGATGTATTTATTGCTGCCAACCTATTAAACAGTCATGACAAACTCATGGCTAATATATTAACAGACATATCTACCGACATCTATTATTCATTCATCATCAAAAATTCAATCTGGCAGATTGTGTGCCATTATTCAGATCTGCTGAGGGGAAGTGGCACATTTGAATAAATGAGGGTTTTAGGCCTCACTCCCATGGCATCTTGTTATTCCAGAGCCCTTCTCCTTAAATGCTGCAAGCTCTGAATTGGTCTGAAAATGTAGAAAAAAAACAATTGTTGCAGGCAAAAAAAGGAGCCCCCCCTTAGCAGGCTCTCATAGCAGGAGCTACTGTATCTAAGAAAAGAGACAATTAAACATTTCTAGGTCATTTTCTTTTTAAAAAAGCATCACACTCATAGCTGCTTCAAGTAGGGTTTAAAACAGAAGTAAAGAAAAAAAAAAGTGTAGTCTTGAGCCTTGTTTCAGAGGACGTCTCAACTTGTTTCCATTTCTTCAGAGAGGTAGCTTATTTTTGTAATGCATTTGATTTGTCTTCTTCCCTTTAACAGAAACTGTGCACCTTTCTAGAGATGCAAAAATCTGGGACATGATTACACCAAATTATTCATGCATGCAAGGTGCAGGATTGTGTGCTTTTGTGCGATTTTCAAAAACGAACAAGTTAGGCCTAGCTGAAAGGCGTATGAACACTTCTATTCCAGCAGTCACAAAAACAGTAAAGCGAAACAAACTGCTCCGGAGAACAATCTTACCTTCAGCGGTCGGTTTCTCTTTTTCACAGAGTTTCCATTGTGGCCTTTCATTGACAGACACCTGTTCATTATTGATCATGTGTCAATTTACAAGTATTTTGCAATACTTGTAAATAGAATGTGTAACAGAGTGAATGAACTTTTTTTTTCTTCAAATTCAATGCATTATAAGCGGGATAAATTGGAATGCATAAGTTGTTTTCAGTGAGCTTAGCAAAGGGCCAGATTGTGATGGTTAGACAAGAGGGGCAGAACATCACCTGAACTGTCATTAATGCAGAGTGTTCCTGGTCAGGGCGAGTCTGTTAATTGAACAGATTGAGTATTTGCTCAGAGGGATATTTCTTTTTTATGTGGACCAACCAATAAATGCCTCTCTGTAGCACGACTTCCCCCTCTATCTTATCTCTGAGTTTCTCTCAGGTTGTCACTTTACACATGTTCATACACTGTCTTTATGAATGGCAACTCATGGAAGAAGTGCATCCGTGCAAGCATTTTTGGGAGGGCGAGGACCAGTTCTGAAACATCCCCATTTTGTGTAGCGGTTCATATGCAGCACGAGTGACGCTCAAACAGGAAGAGAAGCAGAGTCTCGAAGCAGATGTGAAATTTGTGCACATCTGTATCATACCCTGTGATTGAAAATGTTTTGAAATGGACCTGGTGCACAAACTATGGTTTCAATGAGGCATATCCTATACTTTTTCATTAGCATTAAAATAAAGCATATGCATGGTTAGAGTTAAGTGTTTTCACAGCAATTTGTGTCAGCGTTTATACCCATATAGTTAGTAGCATGAATACATGTAATGAACACCCTAAATACCATTTGATCAAAGTGAAACATAAATAGCACATTTTTCATATCTTTGGCAGTCAGTATCTGTGTTCAAAATGAATGTAAAGCGTACTATTTACATTTCCGTTTGATCAACTAAAATTTTTATTTCAGAAGAGTTGCGTATGAGGAATTATACAAGAAGTCTCAGATTTTATTTTTATAATAGTTTGGAATTGTAATATCAATGTACACATGCATATTTCTGAGGATGACCCATCTTGATGGACCACCCGGAGCATATTTCTGTTCTAGTCCAGCCCTGGTCCATATCTATCAAAAGTGATCAAGGGAACCAACAGTGGTAAACTGATGACATAGGCTGTCAGGGTTCATTGATCCAACCTACTGTAGGTAATTTTGCTGAAGACATTAATGGTGGTCATGATAAAAAATACATGTATATATCACAGTACTCTGAAAGGGTCTGGTGGATGTGTGCTCCTTACTTGAAGAATACAGGACACCAGAGTGCTCTGTGAAAAGAAAGTAAGCAGACTGAGTCACCATGATACTTTGGGCAACCGTCTGGTGGGATACCCTGAGTCCTGCCAGTCATGTGGATGTTACACTGACATGCATAACCCATTAAGGTTCTGTTGCTGAACGGTCTTTCTTTTGAAGCATAAATGATAGGACCAAATCCTAAAGTAGATTGTTGAGCAAGAAGTATGACTTCAGGGTCAATTGCACTCTGGCTATGCTAAGACTAAAAGGATCCAAAGTACAAGAGCATTACCCCTGACTTGAATCTGATTTGGATCAAAATGAATTTTAAGTTTAGAAACTCTTCAATCCAGCTGAGTTAAAACAATTCAGCAGGAAAGAAGGGGTTCGAATTATAGCATCGCAATGCAAAATAACATTTGGCAGGTATTTGAAACATTACAGTGTAACCATAAGACAAAAACTGCAAATTTGTAAAGTGGCATATACTTATTTATGAGTGTCAGTTTGAGTATTCCTCTGTTTCTAGTGACAATGTTACTTTTCATTGATTTAACACCATGCACACTGAGTAATTTTATCCCACAGTCTGTTGTTTACCTTTAAATGAGGATACAATGTTCATCATTTTATGTTTGCTTGAGTTCTTTTTGCCTTAATGATTTGACAGTCCTGACAAATCCTCACTTAGTTCGCAGCAACATAACTCAAAGTCTGTGAGTTGGCACTGAGATTGGTTCTTTCTACTCCACTTGTTTGCAGTGGAAGAAAGTTGTTATATTTCATCCATCTTTCGGGTACACACCGCTTACAGTGACTCGCTTGGCACATGGCTGTTTTAACAATGAGTTCACATTGGTCCTCAGAATCACTGGCATCAAGCAGCAGGCTCGCTTAACTCTGGATTTGACTTTTAAACAAAAGTAGGTGGAATAGGCCGAACCATCACGTGCGATTTAACTTGAATTGAAAATATTTATTATTTTATGAAAGTGAAAACCCACAGGGCATGAAATAAAGAAAGGGGAAAGCACAAATCCAAAATAATTTAAACTTTTAGAATCCTTATGAATATTTTCTGGCCAAAACAACAATAGACTAAGAATAAAACAAATTTAGCAGTGTTTTCATGTACCCAAAGTGAATCATAAAAACAAAAATAAAAACTACCATATGCTGTGTACAGTATATGGACATCACATTTGGACATCAACATGAAGATAAGATCACATGACTGGTCATCCTGTTGTGTAACAAACTAGACCATTTTTTTGTTCTATGGTTTTTAAATTAGGGCCACGATCCAGTGTGTTCTATTAGACACAGCTGAGAATTCAATCCACAATATTAATTGCAGCCGGAGAAATTGCTGAGAGTCCTGTTGACAAGTGGGGGGTCTTTCTTTCCTAGCTGAGTTAACCAGCCAGAAATTATGACGTTGCCTCTGCACCCAGTAATAATGATAATGAGAGTTCACAGTGGGAAGTCGAGGAAAAAAAAAATATTTTTAACACTAAGTATAGTTCTGGGAGAAGAATGGCAATTTGTTAAAATCTCAAAAGGTCAAATAATCAGATCAGTGAATCGATGAGCGGTATTCTGGTCAGCACAATGTGTTAACCATTTGACTGCCACGTTTTTGTAAATCCTACTGATCAGTTATGAAGAGATTAAAAAATAAAGATTATGAGAGATTTCATTTGCCAAATATTGTTCAGGATCTGGAGGATTTGGAAGAGAAGCAGGGGCAGAATCAGAAATTGTCACAAAATGGATGATAAATCTGGAAAAATGTTCATCAGCAGCAATCTCGTTCATGCAGCACCCGTCTTTAATCTTCTCCTCATTTTAAAGTTATTTTCATTTCCCTGCCGCCTCACTCGCTTTGGGAATTGAATGTGGCAACCTCCACACTGGCTTCTGTAACATGCTAACACAAGAAATCAATCAGACTCGCAGCATTTCAATGGCGCCCACTGCTGACATTGATTTATAACAAATGCGGTAAAGATGAAGGGAGAAAGTCTTTATGGTAGCTTGGTCAAACGGGAGAGGACGTATGAGAGCAGGATGAGGCGATGATAACTTGATAAATTCGGACAGGGGGTCTTGGATTTTCATGCGCCGACCTCTGCAGACATTGTCCACTTTCAGGTCAGTACCCTGTCAGTCAGTCACCAGCAAGGAAATGATGATATAGTATTTTTTTATTTATTTATTTATATTTTTTTTTTTTATGTGATGTGTTTGGCATATATGACAGGTATTGCCTGACTGCATTGGGATGGGTTATGAACGACTATGTAGTTCATAACTTGCACCAGTTTCACTTAAAAATGTATTTGATTGAAATAGATTAAGGCTAATGTTTTATTGCAGCTGCATGATTGATAATAAATAAGCCATTTGAGAGAAATCTGTTATACTTAATATTTCATGCTCACATAAAGTGTCTTGCCCTTAATTAAGCGTTAGTCAATCATACTTGGACATGTTTGGGTGTATCTTTCTACCAGCTCTGCATATCTAGAGACTAAAGTGATGCTTTTAGTGCTGCCATAGAGTCAAGACCTTTAAAACAACAGAAGAAGAGACAGAGAGACAATTTTACCTTTTTTGTACCGCATGCTTGAAATATAAATTTCTAACTTCCAAGCTGGAGGAATCAATAGGAATGTTCAGTGGAGTCAAAAAGTCAAGCAGGAACACAGTTTTCTCATCAAGGTTATCTCAAAACCCAACACGGCTCCTGTGTTCAAAAAAAGTGACGACAGTACCAGTACCAGCTGTAAAGTAACAGTTCATCTCAACTTGAATTTTTGCGTCATTCAGTCTTTGAAGCAAAGATTGTTGACTACTCATTTTTCTTACAGCAGAATTGATAACTGTCTTGTGAAAACTCGGCAGCAACATTTCTTAAAAGTAACAAAAGGGCAGGCCAAGAACCTCTAGTGGTACCTGTTCCACCTCTAGGTTTCACTGGTGTTGTGTTGGAGGGTACATGCAGTTATTTTTCACCAAAGATAAATTTTCGTAATAAAATACTCTGAGACTTGTGGTTGCAAAGCAACACAAAATGAAAAGAACAAGAGGTATAAATATTTTTTGCAAGGCACCGAGAGAGTACCTGGAAGGATACTTCGCAATCCCATTTTGTTTGCTATTGCAAGTACTTTTGGGGTTTAATACTTATTTATCCGTTGTGTAAAAGAAGACTAAAACAGAGGGGCAAGCAGATTAAGTGCTCAGCAGCAGCTTGGACACACATTTGGAGACACCAGAGGGAGTTGAAGTAGACAAGGATTGAAGTGGATTACTGACACAGGACAGCAGCAATGTTGGAAGAATGAAATCGCCCGTACTTTACGCTGCGCCGCTTTCGTAAAAGACACACATGAGGGGAAAGCGTATGCTTGCTTGTGGCCATATGCAGATACACTGAGTGGCTGTGGGTGTCTCTCTGCGGGGGCTGAAAAGCCGGTGGAAGGGGTTGAAGTGGAGATTAGAGTGATAATGTACATCTGTAATCCTGAGCGCTTTAAGAGGGCAAAGTGTCAAAAACTTCCTTCATCCACTGGACCAGATGCCACGGAGATCAGTCATTGCCATGGCAACTGATCATTTCGAATAATCATCCAGGCCATATGTGCCCGGTTCATAATTAGAAGTTGACTGTAAGCAAGACCACAGGTCAAACTGTGATCAGAGGACTGAAAGTGGGTGCAAACGAGAGAGTTCCCCACACCTCCAGCACCATCCGCTGCTTTTCTTAGAGAATCGTTCACCTTGCTTGTCTCATCTGTTGCAGCAGAGATTCACAGAAACAGCTGGCCTTTAACTGCATATGCAGAATTTCTTCAAGATCTGATCCTATCATGTTTATTGCAAGGAGCTTGCTCTAAATGTCATTGCGCACTGAGCACATTGAGCTTTCGGTGGCCCTCTTTGCCCCCCTCCTCCCCAATAATAGATCTACAAAATGAAAATCTGGAAGCGAATAAAATAGATTTATGATTTCAATCAGACTGATAAGCCTCTTGAATCGCCCTTTTAGCAGAATACAGAGAAAAGGAAATGACTAGATGAGGGGAGTTTGCAAATGTGAGCTGGGGGATGTCGGGGATGAGGGAGCCTCAGGGAAAGCGAGAGAGAGAGAGAGAAACTTTTGTGGTTTGTTTCCAAGCCTAGTGCTTCCATTAGGAGTTCAGACACTTTAACTCCTCACTACAGTCCTCCCTTTACGAGTCATATGGAGAATGATTCATTTCCCATAAGCCACATTCACACGTGTGTGCGGGGAATAGCATCGACAAGGTGCAAAGTGGTTTATCCATTATTGTCTGTTGTCTACTTTGTCACTTTAGTGCATGGGAGAAAAGTCATTTGGAGAGAGATTCTTCTGTGTCGTTTACCTGTGAGGCAAAAATGCAGATATCAAAGCTTATTACTGTAGAAAGGTTTAAATACTGTCTGAATACCGGGAAGTAAAGTTTTTCTTCTTTGCTGCTCATCTTTTATGAAGTCACCACTGGGTGTTGAGAATAAAATTGCATTAAAAATCACATTTTTAATGCAAATGTTTGCCTGGATCAGTGATTAGAAATATAATTTCAATTTCAATGATGGATTATGTAGAGAACACCAGAATGTCTTGGCTTTGCTTTCACACAGTGGTTCCTGTATATTTAGAGAATCATATTCAAGGTTTTTTCTTGTTATAAACCAACAGCATTGCAGTTTATATATGGAGGAATTTTTCTGCCATAATCTGAGAGCACACATTTTCAGGATGAAAGCAGGATTTTATGTCTTTTGTTCTCAAATTTTGTCATACTTTTGCTTACATTTTCATTTTGAAAGCAGCACTTGTATGTATTTCTTCTCAAAATTTGTAATGCTTGTACTTGAAACTGCAACAGACTGGCGTCCTGTCCAGGGTGAACCCCGCGTCTCGCCCGGAACATTAGCTGGAGATAGGCACCTGCACCTCCCGACCCCTCTAGGGACAAGGGTGTAAGATAGTGGGTGGGTGGGTGGATGGATGGATGGATGGATGGATGGAAACTTCTCCTCGCGCTCACACTTAGTCTGCTCTTCTCTCTATAACGGTATACCAGTAGGGGGCACGAAGCCCCAAAAGAAATGTATTAGCCTTGACAGGCTGAAGCCAATTTGAGATTTTTCTCATTTCTTTGTAAATTTCATATCAGAAGGTTTGAAGATTTCTGTAGGAATGTGAAACATGGCTGTCGCTTGTAACTTTTACAGTTCTCCCAAAAGCTCTGATTCATCACTGCAGGCTGTCAGACTGCCTGATGATGCAGAATGACAAACCTGTTCTCTAATCAAATTTGTCACATCGTGCGAGGCAGGATCACAAGGTGCAGTAGCGGCCGACACATTTAGGAAAGAGCCTGCATGCGTGCAGACAAGCCACTTTGGCTTAAACACCAATTAAGCCTTGTGCTCCGGTTATATCTGCAGTCTATTAGATTGTCACCCATCACTATTAGCTGGCACTTGAAGCCCTCCGGCATTTTGGAAAAATAATTACATTCTCCCTGCGTCATAATTACCACTTTGAAAGTGGCTTTTTCAAACACTAACAAAGCAGGCACTCACTCCTCCGTCTCCCCATTCCGCTCGCCCTGAAGCTCCGCTGTTCTCATCACGTCTGTTGTCTCCCCAGACACTAATGAAGTGGTTTAATCTCGTAACTCCAGAGGATTTGTCAGCAGAGGAGTGCATTAATTAAGCTCTTATGTGTTGTCGTTTTGAAGTTTTCCCATTTTGACAGACGACCGAACATTTAAACATGTTTGCCATTGTCACTCTTTGACTGCGTTTTCTGGGACCGTATGTTGATGTAGTTCATCAAAAAGATACTAAAACAGTAATATAGTTTTACAAAGGCCCGATCTTTCAGATATTTTTTTTTTCTTAACATTAGCGACTCTACTTGGCTCTAAAACAACATGCTTTAGTTTTATAATAAAATTACAGTTTATTTGTAATTACATCTTGTATTTCATGCTTATGTTGTTTTGTCAGTGTGTATGATTTTTTTTTTTTTTTTTTACTCAAGCTAACCATGTTTGGTTTATCTCTCTGGTGATTTTGCCTGGATTTCATTCTTCTATCGTTGATTTGGTTAACTTTTAGTGGCAGCTTTAGTTTTTTTTTTTTTTTTTTTAAGTAATTTTTTCCAGTAATTGCCAGTTGTGGCATTTATTCAAAGAACTCTTAGAAAGCAAGCTGCTTATTTATCCAGCTTCTGAGTGCCAGGATGTCTTCGCTGTCAGAAATAAATGTAGGCCTATTTTACATGAGCACTCGCCTCAGTTAAAGCTTTTAAAGTCCTTTTCTCACTCGGACAATAGCGTTGAAAAGTAGTTACTTTGATGTAGCTTTTTCAAAATGTCCCACTGTATTTATCTCTGTTAGTTGGGAAGGGAAAGGAGATTTTGGCTCTGTTTGAAGTTTGAAAGCATTTCATAATGGTACTCTAAAGGATGAGGGACTCTTTTTTTTTTTTTTTTTAATCTTTACATATGGTGAGCAAATGTGACAGCTGTGTATGTCTTACTAAAGGTTTTTCCTTTTTTTTTTGCAATCACAAATGATTAAATTCACAGTCAAGGACAAAGACAGCTACAGAATAATGCCAAATTTAGAAGGTACATAAATTGCATCCTCCATTACAGTTTCTCTTTTTTTGTCTCCTTCTCTGATGTTCCTGCGAGTCAAAATCTGAACTCTTCCTGACGACCAGAGTCTTATAGGATCTTTCAGTTTTGATGGTTAAAACATCAGCTTGTGATTTCATTTATCTTTGAACATGATAGAAGTATAAAATCACGCACACGGACCAGGAATGCAAAAAACATAGTTTTGTACCACAATGATCTTAACATGCTCGAAAGGGAGAAGAAAGAAGTAAGAAACTTAGAAACTTTGTGTGTTAAACTTTAAAGCAATTGCAATCTCAAAAACATTCATTCATTCAGGTTTATTCAAAAAGGACAGACATAATGTATATATATATATATATATAAACAATCTAATGCAAGTATCTGTCTCTTGAAAGTTATCTGAGTGTTCTTGCACACAATACATTGTAGTATGACAGACAGAAGTAAAAAATAATTTGGTACAGGCTTGTCTGCTTCAGCTGTAGCAAGAATGCGTGATGTTAAAAAAATAGTTAAACCAAATTGTTTGTTTTTTTTCTTGAACAATTTTATTGATAAATATCTTTCTTTGCGACTGAAACTGATTCTCTCACCATGTTATGCAATTACATTAGCATGTTAGTGTGACTGATACTAGCACTTGACAAAGCAGCAATCTAACCCCCACACAAAATTTCAAGAGGCCCCTTCATAATACATGCGTATCTCAGTTCTGCACTGAGTGCCATCCTCACCGATCAGTGTCGAAAAGAGTGTCAAACTGCTTTTTTGTTTTATTTGCCTTACTTTGACTATTATGAAGGTCCAATTCAGAAAATAACTGCTTTCGTGATTTTTGAATAACATCGTGCCCCTTTATAGAAGCCATGCTTCATCTTTATTGCTGACGCTTGAACATATTCGCATTTCATCACATTACAACAACAGACTTCAATATATTTTACTAGGATTTAACATGTTAGGCCAACAAAAAACTAGTGCATTATTGTGAAATGCGTGGAAAATAACTTGTTTTAAAATATTTTACAAGTGGAAACTGGAAAAGATTTTCATGCATCGAGCCTGAAGTTTTATTAGCTTTTCAGGCCCTGTTATGAGAAAAAAGGAAACCTCAGAGCATGCTTATGCCACTCAGGTGGTTCACATGATTTTCACAGCACATGGAATTTTGCAGGTTGTCAATAAAAATGAATTGTGGGTTTTATCACATCGGAGCAGCATGTTCCACATATTTTCCTTCCTCTGCTTGGCTTATGCCGTACTTGAAATATGCTGCCTTTATTAATCTCGTTCAACAATAGATTTGTTGTTGTCAGTCTACTAAAGGCCAGAGAGAACTTATGGTTCTCTACAGAGGCCATATTGGCTTGTTTGCTGCTTCTTTGATTATTGCTGTAATCGCCCATCATGTCAATTTAGTTTAGGTAGCCAGCTTTGTCTTGCTGACTTCTTTTTCCCCATTTTTAGATACTCAAAAAACTGTGACGCAACGTGGTTAGAATGGTTAGAATCCATTTACAAATGTAACTTCTGAAGGCAATTGATTCCACTTTGTTGTGTTAAGAGTTATTTATGTAAAGGTGACTGAGTACAACAATGACACAATACTTTGTGTTGTTCAAACACACAATTCCAACACAATTCATTGACGTTTGAGGTTGTAACCTGACAAAACCAAGAAAAGTTAATGGGGTTTGAATATTTTTGCCACAACTTGAATGACTCTGAATCCCACTTAACTCAATTTTTCTCATGCTGTCTAAGCAGTAAATGGACTTAATTCATATGGTGCTTTTGAACTCTTTGCAGACCACTTAAAGCACTTTACTCTAAAGCCACATTCACTCAGTCGCACTCACAAACACGCAAACATTCACACACCAATACGCAGATCAGCAGGCAATTTGCGCGGAGGCACGCTGACATGAGACGGAAGAGGATGATGGGATCAGTCTCACAACCCCCAACCCTTGATTGCAAGGCAACTATTCTTCCCATTGATCCACAGTCGCCCATGCGTGTTATAGAAATGAGGGATGCACACGGCTCTGATCCAATTAAGGGAACTTTGCAATATAAAAGTTGAGTTCAATTAAACCGATGGCCTCTGATGACCGACATCTTCCAAAGTACAACTTCCATTTGGCAAGTGAACACGCAGCACTTGTCACCCAATAGCACTCAACCAAGACTTGCTTTCCTCACATGAACTCGCGCACACAGAAATTTTCAGGTTTTTTTTTTTTTTTTTTCCTTAATTGAACCCTTGCACTCAACACTGTCTCAACTTACAGGTGCAAAGAGCGAGTGGAGTAAAGGAGCAAATGGGATGTTTGTCTTGCACCATCTGCAACAAAAATCTGATCCCTTTGCTTAAGCTCTTGTCAAGATTTAGGGTTCACCTGCATGTGTGTGCAGTCACAGACCCACGAAATGAGATCGATGGAGAAAGAGTGATAAAAAGAGACATCTTCACATGAACGCACGTATGAAAGAACTCCCTGAAGTGCTACTTGAGCCTGCAGTCGTGATTCATTCTGCAGGGTAGCTGTAGCGTGAAGCGAAGACACCAGTATCTATAACACGCATGTATTATTTATGAGTGGCGGTGTGGTGCAGCACACAGAGCTGTGTGCAAAGGTATACATTAAGGGGAGGAGGCTCCTTATTTCTGCCTGTTAGAGGAAGTGTCTGACTTCTTATTACATTGCTGCAGTTTTGCTAAAATAGCAAAGCTGTGGGGCGGAGATCCATCTCGCCTTTTAATGGTTTGTCTTTTTGAGAGTGTGTCATTTCATGCCAAGGTTTGTGCAAGCCCCAGCGCTCCTACTTGCAATCACAGCTGTAAGTGGCCTGCAATTTAAAAAAAAGAGAAATTGAAGTGGGACTGGAATGGAGACAGACAGACATGTGACGGTGCAAAGTTGAAAATGCAAGGAGTCCTTGATGAGAGCCATTCTGATTATTCCTGACAGGAGCGAATAGCATTATAATTACCTACTCGCTGTTTCATGGAAGAATGAGTTTTGCTTCAAAACAGATACATGCCTCCCAGTCCTCAGTTGTGTGTTTTGAAAACGAATCAGCAAGGTGGCCATTTTGACTCTTCTAGGACCCTCGCAGTGCAATAAGGATGTTTTTCCTCTCATTGAAGGAGTCGTTTCTGCATTTTTAATCTCCATTAGTCTCCAGCCCTGTTGAATAACTATCCAGCTTGGGTGCTCTGATGCTCTTGAGTCTAATGTTTTTGACATTTTACGCAGCCATATCAAAATCTTTTATAGCAAACCTGCATCTTGTGGATAAATTTTTGATTTCAAGTCAGGACAAGTCAAGTTTATTTGTATAACCAAATAACACAGCTGGGAGACATTCAAGAAGGCAGGAAAAACAACTCCATAAAAAAAAAAAAAAGAGTAAGAAAAGCTCACAGTTCCAAGAGAGACTTAATGTCCTAAAGGCTTTTGCTTTTTTCATTTTCCACGTCATGTTGGAAAAATGTGGGGAAAAGATGACAGTAGCGTGCAAAATGCCTGCATTTATTTACCAGTTTATCAAGTAGCGGCAATTTCCATCCAACCTATTTGTTCACAAATGAGGCTGTTTGTAGAAAGATGTGGTGCTCTTTGTGTGACTGCTTTGTAAAAGGAAAATGGAGGTTAGAGGAAGTGAGAGAGAACGGCGGCTAAGGGCATGAAGTACACTGAAGAGGGAAGGGTGTTCCCATGTGGTCTGCGTCGCGCGGGAATACGAACGTCTTGTTGACTGTTCAGCTTCTGATGAAGTACTGGAGAACCTTAAGTTTTCCTCTAATAGCCATCATTCAGTTTTACAAAGAGACTAAAAGAAAGATCGCCAATCTCTTAACCTCACCAGTGAAAACAACCAGAGTGGCACTAGCATGTGATGCAACTTGCGACAATACCATCTAAGAGTGGATTATTAGTTTAAACTTAGTTGTGAAAAAAGACACTTTCATGTCTCAATTTGTCTTTGTGCACTGCAAAGCAGACTGGAATAGATTTGAAGGATCTGGAATAGATACAGAATAGGACTGGAATAGAGTCCAAGGATCATTCAGTCTAGAGATTGAAACATACGTCATTATGAGAAACACTTTTAATAAGCTAAAAATCAATTTTGGATAAAATGGTGGCCCCAAAAATTGCAATCAAATCAAATATCGAGGTAGTAAATAGAGATTCTCACCCCTCTGGGCATGTTTTGTGGATTTTGTGGAATAGACATTGAATAGATGTTCAATTGGTTACATAAATTAGAAAAGAGATTTCCAGAAATATGTCTTTTTATCAATAAGTGGTTAAACAAGAGCGTTGCTACTTGGTCATCCTTATGTTACTTTTTTTTTTTTTTTCCTGAAACAGCCTGCCATCATCTATGTTCCGGGAAAAGACGAGAAGCACTCCACAGTCATGCAAAAATAAAACCCCTCATTTAAAGCATGAGTTGTATTCCAAGAAGCCATTCTGGCTTCCAAATGATTAACTTAATAGGAGGAGCTGCAATAAGATGTTTTTGCATTCTGGTGTGTCTGTACATCTCAGGGACAGAGGGTTACAGTCTCGGGCCCTGCAAGAGCTCCAAGGACGAGCAGTGAAGGGTAGAACGGGTGATTTGTCTCAGGATTGAACATCCCCCTCCCCCTGGTCGCTCACAGCCCTTTCCGCTCCCTTATCTTATTTTTGTCTTAGTTTGAAGGTGAGGGGCATTTCTCAGTGCTGGCTTGCATACTTTTTTCCAGCTAATAGCATTTAAAGGAATTTACAGACTCGATTTGGTGCGGGTTCTCGTATACTTTGGCAGCCATTTAAACAAATGCCTGAGCTCTTTTTTTCTTTATTATTTTTGCTGCTTACCAGCATGAGTCTTCAAATAAACATAAAATCTCACACTCACAAAACTGTTGGCTCTTAGATTAAAACTAAAACTGTGTGAAGCCAATGAATGCATTTCATTAAAATCTACTTTTCTGAACTGGAAGGCTGCTTTAGCTGTGTATCGAGATGTTTTATTTGTCTAGAGTCGAGGAAGTAATGGTTATAAGCTCTATCTCCCGCTCCATGGTTCTCCTGTGTGTTGTTAACCAATACTTATGTTCCTTGTGTTGTGTTTTTTTTTTTTTTTTTTATCATTAGCATTATTCTTATTCTGCTAGTGGCCACGTATTACCAAAAAAGTGTCAAGCTTTCACATTTGCCATGCAAGCAAGAGACCCTTCATATTGTTTTAGTCTTTTAAAAGATCCAGACAAATGCAATGCTATAGCCAAAAGAGAATAGACTTGAACTTACATAAATTAGTTATGTAAGTTCAGTTTAGTTATTCCCAAGTTTCCAAATCGCAGCGAAAATAACAACATAACTTTGAACCGTTTGCAACTCCTATTGATTCTGTTGTTGAATGAGTTTATACAAGCAGAGGTTTTACATTGGGAGCTGCTGAAAGTATTAAGTTACTGTAATAAAGCCTATTACACACTGCAGTGGGCAACAGGAAGATTATTATAAAATTAAAACTTGATCACTAATTAGAATGTCAAAGATGAACTAAGTGAATATAAATTGCAGTTGTTTTAAATTACAATTTAAAGCAACTTCCCCACCATGTTAAATTATGCATTAAATGTGATTAACAACAGTTGATGGTAAAGCAGAGGTCAATTTAATGCACCACCTTTCACTTTCAGTCTTGTACAGTCAAACAAAAAAAGCTACAAGAAAAACAA
Source organism: Poeciliopsis turrubarensis (assembly GCA_010277015.1). Taxonomy (NCBI): domain Eukaryota; kingdom Metazoa; phylum Chordata; class Actinopteri; order Cyprinodontiformes; family Poeciliidae; genus Poeciliopsis; species Poeciliopsis turrubarensis. Next base: position 397,938 of record VMRN01000004.1, on the reverse strand, counting down.
AGCAAGTTTTTCTTGCTTCAGGTCTAAAGACACTATAGAATAGATGTCATTAACATGTATTGGTCTACAAAAGGTTATAAATCCACCTTTAAGGCTATGGGACTCCTGCAAACTACAGTGAGAGTCATTATTCACACAGGCAGAAAATATGAAATGATGGAAAACCCGAGTGCCTGGCCTACCAAAATTATTCCATGAAAAACAACTGCTGACCGAAAAGAACAAAACGTTCTCCATCTCCAATTTGTTATAAAACATTTTCTATGATTACAGTGTCTGTTGGGAAATGCTTCTGACTGACGAGACACAACTAGAACAAGCTGTGTGTCCTGTTCGATCTGGTGTAAAACTAAAACAGCATTTCACAAAAGATCCTCGTAGCAGGAGTCAAATATGATGGTGGTGGCGGCCTTGTGATTGTCTGGGCATACGTTGCTCCTCTCGGACCTGGATGACTCAACATAATTAATGGAACTATAAATTGTGCTCTCTCCCAGAAAGGAAGGAGAGGGAGATTATCCAGCCATCAGCTCATGATTTTAAGCTAAGCACATATGGGTAATGAGGCAGAACAATTATCTGAAGCACAACAAGAAGTCCACCTCTGGACTGTTCAAAAAACAAACAAACAAAAAAATTGGAGCTGCCTAGTCACATACAAATGTTGTGCAAACTGCTCATGCTCAAAAAAACTCTCCAATGTAGCTAAATTAAAGCAATTCTGCAAAGAAAATTGGACCAAAATTCCTCCACAGCAGTGTCATTGTCAATTACTGCACAATGCACAAGCCTAGTTGCTGCTGCCAAGGATGGCACAATCAGGGGAGAATTACTTTTTCACCCAAGGCCAAATTTAGTTGGGTATTTTGTTTTCCTTCCATATATAATGCTTAATGCTTTGGAAACATCAATTTATATTTTCATAGCTGGCTATTTGTCCAATATTTTGCAGGGTTATGTGGCTGTACCTATTTAAAAAGGATTTTCTTTGCAGGTAATATGAAGAAGTGTTGTGTTATATACTAAATCTTTATATTGTATTTGCAAAATAACATGCTACTTCCCCATGTCATTAGTGATTATCGTCAATAAATGATAAAGATTTCTGATGACCTTACCAAAGTTTTCTTATTGATTTTGGAGGAATTCTCCCAGATTTGAAATTCAGTTATTTTGCCTGAACATCAGCAAATTGTGCAGTGTGACATTAATAACTAATAAAAAAAACATAACACATGGTGGACAAAAGCAAAAGTGCCTGACCTGAAAATTCAAACAAATTAATTTGCTCTGGATTGTTTGCAATGTCCATACTCTCAAGATGTATTCAAGCAAAGTAATAGTAAAATTGTATTTAAATTTCTTGTTGGATGTTGGTTTTCTGTAAATGTGCCTATTGCTGTATTAGCTGCAACTTTTAGAATACATATGAGAGAGGGCAAAGGCAATATCTGAATCTACTCAGGTGCAATAGCAGACTAGCATTCCAGATTACAGTAGTGGATCTGTTCAGTAAGTAGCAGTGGTGGATTTGCTACAAGAGCTATTTATTGATTCTGTGGCTGACATCTGACTTAAACGCAGTAATGTAATATATATATTGCTTTTTGAGATTTTTTAGAAAGTCTGCCTAAAACTATAGTTCTGCATGAAGAAATGAGTTTTGTACTCAATCCAGGATGGTGTTTCATTCATTTATACTTTTAGATTTTATAAGTCAGGGTAAGGATTTTGAATATATTTTGACCATCGGTCAATACCTGAAAGTTAACTGCAGCTCAAGATTCATTGAACTGTGAGCTTTGCTTTCAAGCTTTAAAGGTGTGTAATGCTAATGTTCCACCGTTGAAAATCCCCTGGATGAAACTTAAATTCTGCTCTTGAAAAATGCTGATCCAGAACTCAGTAAAACAGAACTGACATCTAAAAGTCTTGCTCATAGATCACGTTGCCAAAGTACTGCAGTTTTGTATGTATTTTTCAAGCATATGGTGCACAATCAAGTAACTTTGTTACCTTCTGTTGCTACAAAATGCTCTATATATTTATATGTATATGTAAACTTAAAAGTAATGACTTTGCGATTTTGATGCCTTGAAATTGGCCTCCACCTAAAAAGCTCCTACTCTTTCCACATCAAAACAGTAATTCTCCATTATGTAGTTTGCTACTCTTCCTAATAGTGTTGAGCTGAGATGTAATTAAACATAAAACTAGTAGATGTATAGATGCACAAGGTGCCTGCTAATTGCTGGAGCCACTAGTCTGAAGGAGCGGAGTGGGGAAGTTATGAGGGAGAGGTAAATTGTCGTAATTGTTTTTCTGTTACTTTAATGGGCAGCTGGAGATGGAAACGCTATTAAATGCTTGTGATAGATCTTGTCAAGAAAAATATTTTTCTTTTCCTTTCATGTGAACATATGCTCATGAGCTGGTAATCCTTATTTTCGAGGAATGTCTCACTGTTGTTCTGTTAGAAATTAATTTCACTTGCGTTATACGTTCTGGTTTCAGGTTGCTTGTAGAGGGTCTAGTCAACATCTCGTCTCCCACCAAAGAGCGTGGTGTGTCCTAATCTGCTTTGTGATCCCGTTTTTTTCTCTCCTGTCTTCTCTCTCTTTTCACCATTCTGTCAGTTTGAGTCCTCCCATTTAGCATCCTGCGAGTCCCGTTAAATGATTAGTAAGCCCACAAGTGAATATATGCAAAGCCTCTTCCACTCCATCAGCGGCTTAGTGAGGAGAGAGCTTAAACACACCTTGTTAAATCCCTGTCACACACATTTCTGTAAAGGTGCTCTGTAAAGTGAGCTAATATGGCAAATACAGCATTTTTAGCTTCCTAACCACCATATTCTGAGAGGATGTTGGTATTCTTGTCTGAAACACTTGAAACTTTAGTTGTTTTTTTTTTTTTTGCCCAAGAACACATTCCCATCCTTCCAGGTGACTGCATCAGATATTATTTCTGAAGGTTCAACTAATCAAAGTGTCCCATTGAGTTTCAAATCCTCTTTGCTGGTGGGGTTTCCGGAGTCAGATTAGAACAAGACAAATGTCATCCCAACACCAAGAGCACTCTGTAAGACACCGTGCAGATATGGGTCCTTTGCTTGCGTTGTCTGTGTGTATGTATCTGTACAAGCTGCAAAGAAGCCCCGGTGTGAGCATCAGCAGACACGGGGATAAGAAAATAAAGCTCTGATACATGTTGCTCTGTGTTATGGGCAGAGAAAGTGTCAAGAACCTCGGTGTGTTTCGGCTGTAGCGCAAAACCTTTGTTCTTAGTGTTTAACTTCCACTGTCAGGGAGTGTGTGCTCTCAATGTGGAGTAAAGCACATAGTGAGAGCAAACTTTGTGTCGACGTCTTTGCATGAAATACTGAACATGATTCTGCTTTGACTGAGAAGGTCTGCAATTTAATCTAGTCAGTGAAGCCAAATCACTGTGGTGTCTCTGTTTGCAGTGCTGCACCATAGCTCCTCTGTGCATTGCAAACACAGACAGCTGCAACGCTTTTTGGCAGAGCACATTTAGATTTCTATTGCTGACCCCAAGGCTGCTTCTTAGAATGCAGTGCACCTCCCCCACTAACAACCACATTCACTTTAGGTTTTTTTTCTTTTTTACTCTCTCTCTCTTCCGTCTTATTATACTTATTTGCACTTGCTCAATGTATTAAACATTGGAAGGAAATGCTCAGAGCAAATTAATTAATTACATGCAAAACTCACACTTACTAAAATCTGTCAAAAACAAATATGGACTTACAGGGAAAAAAAATCGTAAATTTTGGGTCAACATGAGTTCATGTAAAGATGCAGACTTACATGAACAGATTTTTTTTTTTTTTTTTTTTTAACGCAACCCATTTTATTAACAGATATTTGCACAATTAATAAATTGTTCCAAAAAAGTTACACAAGACTATATTGTATGAATGTATTCTAAACTTGGAAATGTTCACTGGAGATGTTACAGCACTCCTGTAAATTAGGTTGAGTTACAATCCGTTTAAGAATTAGCTTTTACTGTGAACAAAATATCCATCTAAGCTTATCTGGGATTAGGCACGTTCAATAAATCCAGACGTCCAACTCTTCATCTTTTATTGCCAGATTTCAAATATGTATAGCCCCTCCAGCAAGTTCTGGTTCTGCCACGGGGGTCCCAATCGGCCATGCACACAAAATCTGCAGCAACAAGTTCTGTTTTTCTTTTTTTATTTTTTTTCCCCCCACATTTAGTTACATTGGTATATACTTAAATGGAGTTCACACTTTTTTCAATGGACCAAAATACGCAAAAGCCAATTATTGTAAAATCAACGGAAAGGCATACATTTCTTTTTTTTTTCTTTTCTTTTTTTTTTTTGGGAATAGGAACATGCATATTGTGATTCATGTATTTTATTGACCCTCCATGAATCAATACGTTTCAATCTTTCTTCATTGGAATAAGGTCTGAACTTCATCTTGGCCATTCCATCATGCATAGAGCCTGTAATGGATTTTTGTTTTCCCATCTATTCATTTGATGGATCTATCCATTAAGTCTGACCCTTTCATCTTTTAATCGTGCCCTGTCTGAATAAAAGTAACTGTACAACATAATACTGCCACCACTTTGTCTGGTGGGTTCAGTTTGTTTTATGCTATCCAGAACATTTTCCTTGTAGGCCAAAAAGTTCAGTTTTGGTTGAGGAGTATGTACACATCGATGGTTACCTGGACAACAGACTGAAACAGAGATGCAACAGTGAAGCTGGAGAGGCTGCCAGTCTACCTTTGAGCAACGTAGAATTACACAAACATGCACATACATGCACTCATACCTAAGGGAAATTCAGCGAGACAAATTAATGTAACGGTCATGGTTTTTGTGCACCCAAGGATAATCTATGCATGCATAGGGATTTCATGCAAAGCCAATACAGAAAGACCCTAAGCTGTGATTTGAACCTTCTTGATGCATGGCCACATTGCCACCAACTGTGTCACTGTGCAGCCCATATGTTGCCTCATTTGATCAAATCCTATTAAAAAAACAATTAACTTCTGTGGTTGTGTCTGACAAAATGGGGAAAATTCAAGTAGTGTAAAAACTTTTGTAAAACCCTTTATAACAACTTCGATGGCTTATTCATTTATCTTAAAAGTATAAAGTACATAACGGGAAGACCGATGCACTACTTGATCCTTATTCATTACATGACCTCAAAAAGTGAGAGTTTTATCTTAGTTGAAAGTGTTTTGGACCATAACTACGTGAGATAAGAGTGCCTTATTCAGGTGCGCTGTAAAGAAATTCACCGTGGATGCAACCTTACAGTAAGCACTAGCATGCATTTCGGTGTGACCCTATTTGCCTACAAAGTAATAATAACAGGAGACATCCCACCAAGAAAAAATCTGCCTTGTTAGTTAAATGGCAATTTTAATGTAACAGAACAGATACCTGCTGAGGGCACTGAAAGTATCAAGGTTTTTCTCTCATTGATTTGTCTTGTCTTTCTGCTTTGTTCTGCTCATGAGGGTCAGGATGAGAGGCGTGCCACATACACTCGACAGGTTGCCACTCCATTACCATGCCAGCACAGACAAACACAAGACTAACGACCATGTCTATTCATGCTTGCGCATACTGTCAGTGTAGGACCTGCTACTAAATTTACATTGCTGTTGTACTGGATCAGAGTACCTGGAGAAAACCCACACATGCTCAAAGAGAACATGAGGCATCAGGAAAGCTCTTTACAATGCAATTTGATGTAGTCTAGCATAGTTTTATCAACCTTCACCACATGTGATTCAAAGAAGGGGGGGAAAGGGTGTTACATAGTAGTGTTAGTTATTTAGACAATCTGATCCTCTGTTTTTTTGGACAAAATGAAGAGGAGCTCCTGATAGCATTGTTGAAATGCTTTGACTTCTAATTAGCACACTGTATTGGCTGGAGCAATGATGCTTGTCATATTTCATAGCAGATCATTTCACTTGTTTCCTCCAACCTAGGCTGTTATGCAGACTGTAGCTTACTCCTGCCATCATGGATGGCTTTTATCCTCTTCAAAAGGAACATGCCCTGCTTTCAATGCAGAAAAATGGCTGCTTATTCTGTTCTTGGTGTCATATTTGTTCACACTGTCATCCAATGTACATACAATTCTTTTCCATTGTATTCATATTGTTTTCACTTTTGCATGTTACAATCACAGATCCTTTTGTGTTTTATTGTAAATTTTATCTGATAAATGGACACGGAAAGGAACATATGGTTTCCCAATTTCACTTGCAAAGAAAAATGTGCAATATGTTCCAAGCTCCCAATGCAATATTATTCTTTGTTGAAGACCAAAAAGCATACTCACAGCTTGATGCTGCCACTCTCTCTTTTACAATTTATATGGTGTGTTTAGAGTGATATGCAGTTCTAGTTTTTTTGGGTATTTTTGCCACACAAATTTTTATTTTATCTTACCATTTTATAATCTGCAACATGTTTGCTGTTCCACTTACATATAATGGAAAATTAAAAACAGAATTTGTTATTTTTATTGGCTTTATTTTTTCATAATTCATGTTCTCCTTAGAACGGCAAGTTGTCAATAGCTCCTCCTGTCTCTGTTGTCAATCTATGTAGCGCCTCCATAGTTAGTACGGATAATTTTCTGATAATTACTTTTACTAGCATTCAATGAAAAAAATTAAAGATGTTGAGATAATTACTGTATTTACACTGAGATGAATAAAATAACACCTGAATTCAGTCACTTGCCACTGAGAGCAAACACTGAAATGCTTTTAATATAGTAAAATACCAAAGAAAGTTCCAGGGGTCTAGGTTAATATTATCTCAAATATTAGCATATAAACAAGTTTATTGTACCAAGCTAAAGAACAAATTTCAGTGCGAACATTCCTTTTATTTTTAATGCACTGAATTTGTCAACTTGCGTGCGCGTGTGTGCGCGTGTGCTTGTGTGTGTGTGTGTGTGTGTATACTCTTCAGTGTCGGTGTTGTTGTCGTAGGCTAATTGAGCAATTCGGTCGTGGGAGCAGTAGTGTTTAAGGTCATGGAGCAGCCTGCTCCCATGGCTCTGTCAGAAAGATGCTGCTTTCATAATTACTCTGCTTTTATCTGTAGCGCAGCTAAAATGACTTCCAGACAAATGCACACAGAAAGCACAAACAAGCTCGAATACTGAAGAGTGAAATATTTAGATATTGCAAACTAACGCCCACGTTCAGCTGCATGCGTGAACAATTGCTTGCACACTAACACTTCCCCAACAATTTAAAGTCCTTTAATTTTATAGATGAGGCATTTTTGAAACCTCTTTCATGAACGATTGAATTCAGTCATGCATGATGAGAATGCCTGTTGGGTCTTTCTGCCTGCACATATTCGTGTGTAGGCGACTGTATTTTATCAGACCGAGCAGCTTTTATCGCCGAACAACAATTTTAGATTAGATGTGATTGCTTGGTTCACATAACACATGCAACACTTTCATTTCTCAGCTATTTCAATGCTGATCCAAAACCAGCGGCCCAGTGTGGGTATTTGCACAGGCACGCATATGTCCCTTCCAGTATCTGTGTGTGCATGTGTGCACGCACGCTTGCATGTCTGTGTGCATGTGCTTGCATGCTTGACTGCACATGTAACTTGAACAAACGCCAACACTGGTGGCCCTGTCTGTTTGTTTCACGCAGACGTTCTGTGAATGTGTGCCCAGCTCCTCTCAACTCAAACATCGCTGGTCAGACTCAGAAACCGCCAGGGAGACTCCGGCCAAGGTAAGGCCCAGTCTCCACGCTGCACATAGTACTGGTTGGAAGGCTACATGAATATTGCACACAGTTTGGGCTTAGACTCATGTATCTGATTAATTTATGGCATGATCAATCAAGTTTCTGAAATAGCTCTTTGTTAAAGAAAATACCTTTGTTACAATAGGTGAATGACCTGCAGGGGTGAGGACGGTGCAATTGGCACACAAACCCTTTTGTCCAGTTCAGTGTCTTGATTGATTATAAAACTACCTTTAAAGGCTAAAGGTATTGTGGCATTCTTACCCTTGATGAGTGACTTTTAGTGAGTGTTTTTCAGTCTGACTTCACAAAACGTAACTAAAGAACTTACGGAGCACAACATGTTATGTCCCGTAAGTTCTCAGAGAAAACCAAACGTGATTTCAAAAGAAAAGCATATTGCTTGAGTAGCTTTAATGAGAAAATATTTGATATATCTTAAAAGGGAAAGATTAACGTAGAAAAGAAACATCAAGTAATGTGTATATACTTGTATTCAAATTGATAAAATGCAGCATGATGTGGAATGAACCCCTTCATTGTTCCATGTGTTCTTTTTTATTGTTGGTATATATTCCTCCCCTTTCCTGTCAGTAAAAAAAGGAGGCACTCAATGAAAAGTGACTGGCTCAGGTGCAGGGGAGATTAGCTATCACTGACAATTGGTTCTCATCACAATCCGCTTCCTGGCTGCATGCCGGCAGTGTGAAGGATTATTTCATATTACACTTTACATTTTGTCAGTGAGCAGCGGCGGTGACGTGACCTCAGGTTGAGTACTCAGATACATACAGGCATTAGATGGATAAGGCCCTGCAGATTTCCTGAACTCGGTGATGTGATGAGAGGAAGAAAAAGGGATTTGATTATATGAGAGATTTGGTGACAAATGTGTGTTGAATGCAAATGTAAAAGTGTAACTTAAAATGCAGGCGCATGAAAACTGGAGGAAAAGCTCCCTTTTACAAGTTTAATGTTTGAATATGTTTAACTTCCTTCACAGTTTGAAGAAAATCTGCATATTTTTCTGAGTAGTTTGTTTTTTGGTTTTGTGTATTTGAGCAAAATTTTGTGTCTTGCCAAAGTTTTCACACTGAGAACCTTTTTCCAGTTTCCCAGTATTTCCAGTTACATCATTGTATAGCCAATCTTATTTAAAGCAACTCACTAAATGTGACCAGTTGTCACTGCTGAAAAAAGTACAGATTATTTAGCTGTGAAAGGAATTGATGTGTTACCACTTTATCTTTTAACCATCTTTTTCTAAGTTTTCTATTAGTCACAAAAACAATTCATGCTGCCAGTTTCACTTAACGTTTCGAGCATTCTTCATGCAGAGGTGAGTGAAGTATGTGGATGGCTTAGCCTTAGTTATAACTGAGTCATTCCTACTCTAGTTGAGTCAGAGTTGTATTGTTTCTGGATTACTGGTGGGCATGTGTGAAATACACGTGTGTGAGAAATCTGATGCTGCAATTTTTAAAATTCCAAATCAACCAAAGCCAGCAATCTGACATATATTGTTGTCAGATAATCTTTGTCACATTGTCAAATCTTCAGTGGGGTGATGGTGGTGTTATTTTTCTGTCCCATGATGTCTTCTTATGCCATTGAAGTTTAAAGGACAAATACACAATGACGTGACAGAGATAATTTAGACAGCATGTATCACGTTCCTTTCAGTTTACAATTATACTGAAATTATATAAAAGACAGATAAAAAAAATTATTCACTTTGTGGATAAAACATGAAAAAAAATGGGTCAATCCTTCTCTAAGGTAGATTAGAAAAACAAATTGTTGAAAGCTTATTTTGTGCGTGTTTCATCCAACAAAGGTCTGCCAGTTCTCATGTGTGATGGGACTAGTCATTTCCATAGAGATTAATTCTCTCTGATTCTCCTTTTCCAAAAACTGTCCATCAGAATTCCCCTGCTGTCCCCACAAATCCCTCTGAGACCAGAGGAAATCTGAAAGTCAACTACTAATTACAGACTGGCCTAATGCAGCAAGAAACATTTTTAAAACGTACGAAAGAAAATTCTGTGTTAAGAGCTTTCCGGCGTCACAGTCTCTGTCATTACTGAGCAGCTCTGAAGAAGAATTTAGACGCCAGGTATTCTGTGGGGACATGAAGCTTCCTGCTGGTGCATGTTAATTTTCGTTGACCATCAAACTGACAAGGCAGCAGAAAAATTGTGTACTTTTTCCACTTCGTTGTTTGACTTCATGTCAATCTGCCTCACAAAAAAAAAAAAAAAAAAAAAAAAAATCACAATGTGCTAGTCAATGGCTTCAAATTGCTGCATCATGATACCTTTACTCTCAGACCAGTTTCCAACCATTTCGTTTGTTGCCATTTTGGATGTGATGTAAATTTATTATGAATGAATAACTAATGAGCTTAGTTTCTTTTCAAAGAGTTTTCACCCATAAAAGTCATCCCTGAAGTCATATTTGAAAGCTTCCTATTATGCGTTTTAATTACATTTTACTGATGTGTGACCTCCAGCAGCATTGCAGCACCCTGACATAATCCATCTCGGTAAATACCTCATAAAATAACCAAAGTATTTTCAAGCAGGGTTTCTCTGCAAAGAGAGAATGTGAGATGAAGTTCGAGTCAGAGATTCAGTATTGGGTGGATGGCTGGGTCAACAAAACATTGGGTTTGAAGACATGGGTGCACTGTTTGGTGTAATTAGAAGTGTGTGGTGCAGCGTGTGATCCAAGATACAGTGTAGCACAGAAGATGAAATAAAAAAGAGGAGGAGATAGCAGAGAAAAGTTGCTTCGAGTAAAAATGAGGCTATGTTTTTGCAGAAAGCAAAAGCACTGAAAATGCAGGGTGATAAACTAACATGAAAAAAAAAGGTGAAACAAGGAGGACAAAAACGTTAAGACGCCACTGAAAAGGAGACCGAGCAAACTTGGAGACGATACAGGAATGGTGCCATTTCATCGACTTCAAAGGTCAAAGGTGAACCCTTGGATTCACATCTTGCTAGAAGTGTAAGAAAGATTTCTGGCAGAAAATATTGCAATTAAAAGGGTATATTTTGGAGCCACTTCCTCAATGTGGGGGTCAGACGAACTACCTACCGAGCTCACCACAAATTCTAAATTAAGGCATAAGACATAAGATTTTTTTATTTGACATTATGTTTCTCGAACATAAAATTGCACTGGTTCTCTCAGTGATAAATTAGATTCACTGTGGAAAAAAAAAAGCAGTATAATAAGGCATTGTTGAACAGTAGCGCTCATGATTCAATATTCTAAAAATGAAGATGTCAGCATTGCAAGCCTCTTTCTGTTAGGACACCTAAGACGTTTATCTTTTTTCATGTTAGTCAGTATACTGGTAATGAATATTCAGTGATGGGTTCCACTAACGTCTTGGCCTGCTGGCAATAGAGCTTTGGGAAACTGTTTTAATGTCATATTGCTGTCGTTCTGCAGAGTGTTCCCATTATGCGCATAATATATACCGTGGCTATGCTGATACACGTACAAATATTTAAAATCTCGGAGCTGCTGCGGGTTTAAAATGCATGCTGAAATTTTTAATGATGTCGCAGTTCACATGTAACGTGAGATCTGGAAACCAAAGGATGATGTGTTCAACTAATTCCCACTGTATGATAATTTGTTGCGGTTTGAAAAAGCGTTGGTTTATTTTTCTGTTTTTTTGTTTTGTTTTGTTTTTGTTCAGTGTGTGTATCTGCTGACGGGTTCTGACACAAGTGTTTGGCAGGGAGTGCATGTTCTGATTGTGCTTGTACATGAAACACCAGACATTGAAATTGCGTGGGCAACCCTGGTGCATCGGTGCAGTACAGGGTTTGATTTATTTGCATGTCTTAAATATCATTGGTTAAGAGTAACATAACTAGCTTCTCTAACCCTCAAAAAGATTAAATATGATTTAGCATTCTTTTAGAAATTTACATGTAGCACTTTCTCCCATTCTATGTAAGAAAACTAAAATGGAGGGTGCTGGGTTCCATATAAATCCGGTACCACAATTGTTGTGGCACCGATGTCCTAATCTATGAAAATTATGACCCAGAGAAAGTTTAGAATTTTAGGCAAAATGGTCAGCCTAACTTTATTACACTAAAATGACAGAAAACCTATTATTTAGTCACCACGGCAACTCTAAAGTTGAACGACCCTTCAACAATATCTACAAAAACATAAACCTCTTACATAAGGCAAAACAATAAAACATTAATGTCCACCTTTCGGTCCCAATGAACCAGAACACGACAACAGTCCTAAACCACTGTAACCCTTGCAGTTGGTTACTCACGACCCCAGGAGAGTGCGAAAACGTTGCAGGCCTGTCACACAGTCAGGAGTTGAAATCCCGAACCAAAAAACAAAAAGAACATTGAGAGCGTTGCAGTTCACAAAACATTGAGAGCGTTGCAATTCAAAAACATTGAGAGCGCTGCAATCCACTCGACTCGTGTTCCATGCACTGAAGTCCCTCGCACAAGACAAACGCGTGCGGCTGAAGCGGCTAGCTCCCCTAGCTTAACCGAACTCGTTCGGACTACTCCCGACTATCTCCTCTCGTTCCGTCCCTCTCACGGCTACCCAAGTCCCTCCAACTTCTTCCGAACTTCGTCCTCTCCAGTTTGTTTTCTCCCGTCCTCTCTCGCTCGAGTCTGTGTCCTTCTTCCCTTCTGGTCGGTTCGTCTCGCTCTCCGCTCTCCACCATTCCCGTTCTCCTCTCTTTCCCCCTTTCTCTTTTTTCACTCTTCCCGTCGCTCCACCAATCAGGAGTCACGCCCCAGACGTACTGCATCATTAACCAATCAAATGGCAAAGCGTGCATCAGTGTCTGCCAAATAAAATACCCTTTATATTTTAAAGAAGTATACTAATAGTTTTTAGTAACTTCAGTATAACACTGGGCTACATACATAACCCCAGCATGAATATCCTCGTATAATAAAACTTTTAATCACAAGTTTCAAATGTTCTACATCCATCCTGAAAATATTTTTCACCAATCTGTGATCATTTAAACAAGATTTAGGTGCACAAGTTTATTGGATTTTTTTTTTTCTCTTATTAAGATCCAAAGCTGTGTACACAGGCTGAAATTATATACTTATGTCCACCAGCATTTAGATAAATGCAGCTCACAAGCATCTGGCTCATTGGAAAATGGTGGAATACCGTGAGTTTGTGGAAAGGGACTTTTAACTTATGTTTTTGCATCAGATCTAATGCCTATCCAATCCAATGTAGACGGGTTTGCAGTGGCATCGATGTGCCAGGAAAAGACAAAACAACCATAAAAACACACCGAGGTCCACAAGCACGGATCCCCAAGCTGCTCCGTCTGTATTCACTGCCATTACCGATGACTGTTGGTTTGACTGTAATGCTTTGGTTAAGTTTTGGTAAACCCAAAGGAAATATTGCTACATGAAGAGTAAAGAATGCATTTCCCCCACATTAATTTGAGCTTTTATGGTTATTAAATGGGAAAGATCTGGAAAAAAAAAAAAGCTTAGCCTATACTGGTGTTTATCAAAGAAGAATAAATACTTTTTGTCTCCACCATGGTGTCTTGAAAGTTTTGTTTTAATGGATTTAGACTTTCGTGGAAAAGGTATGTTTGGCTGCAGCTTTTTGTTTATTTTGCAAAGTGGACTAGAATCCATATTCTTGCACTTTGCTCTCATTCTTTCAACTGTACAGGCAATTTAGATTTTCCTTTTTTTCATGGTGTTCTCATATTTAGTTTCTTCCCTTTGGCAATAAAATCTTGCTTGTGCCACTGGCTGTAAACCTAGTCTCAAGCATGATCTAGTGTATACTCCTTTGGGCTTTAAAGTAGGACACGGCTGTTTTTTATTCAAGTCTCCGTCTCAAGTCATGTCTGCCACCACAGCTGTTTTCACAGTCGTCTTAAAAAAATATTCTGAAATGTAATTACCTTGTTCATTTGTTTTTTTTATTTTATTTTTATTTTTTTTTTGAGAACTGCAAAAAGGGAATTAAAATGGCTGGTTTCTGCTGCTGAGTATCGTGAAGGGTCACATAATTTAACAGATTTTTCTAAATATTTTTGTTAAATTTTTCTGAACATCTGAAAGCAGCTTTCTCTAAATGTTTTTGATTTTTTTTTATTTTTTCCCTCCAGATTGGATGACCTCCACTAATCCTGCTACCTGCTCTTTTCTCGATGCTTTTTTCAGGACACAATTTTTCAGAAAATATTTTTTGCTCAAATGTCGAAAAGACTTTCTCACCCATAATTCTTCCAAGTGATTCTGGCCTGTTGTGCTGTCATAAAATAAATATTGAAATATCTCGTTGAAATACTTATGTAAAATAGTCCTAATTATTTTTTTATGCGTTTTATGAGTTGACATTTGAACAAATCACACTAAGAAGGGTATCACACATGATTAACTTTCTCCAAACCCAATCTTTTACAACCAGTGCGGGTATTGAATAAATCCCCATGCCTACTGATGGAGCATTATGCTTGTTCAGGCGACATTACCCCCTTTTGGTGCAACATATAGGCTACATGGTTGGTCTAAGGAGAGCTTTAAAATGGACTTGAGTTGTTAGGAAAACACCCCCACATGTCATGGGTATTTACATCTTTTTATGGTCCATGCCCATAGCCTGTGCGTACACAAAGTTTAGCAGGAACATCTCCTGCTGAGGATAATTGATTTCCTTAACTTTAAAGGAATCATAAAGCTCTATCATAAAGCAGACTGTTAGTCCTCTATTAGCTGAGGTTCAGTGTGCTTTCATAGTCGATTTCCATATTAACATAGTCGCTCTCATGCTCTCGTAAAAACAGAAAACAAACATGCTTGCATGCATCAGCCCACATATTTTCATATGGGACATCCTCTGGTGTGGAAAAAGAAACAGTAAAAAGACCAATTTCTAATTCATTATGAGGAAGTTGTGGGGGAATTGCACATTGTTTATCATGTATAATGGGCTCTTGTGCATGTCTGCTCTCTGTTCCTATTTCTCCTGATGTGGCTGAACAATTTAACTGTGACTTTATTCTGCGCCCTATAATTTATTTAATGCCGGCTTTGTTTACAGTTTGGCTTTTCTCAGACAAGGATTCTGCGATTTGGTTGTTCAGCTACAACCTTCCTGAGTCTCACTTTCACAAAAGGTTTTCCGTTTTATGGTAACCTCCAAAAGAGATTTTTGTGTATTTTTTGCGATTGTATGTGTGTATTTGTAAAAAATAAAAATGATCTTCCTCTTCTCAATTATCTAGTACCTGAATTTAAGTTTCAGTATAGCAGAGCTCAGTGTTGGTTGGTTCGTCAAAAACAATAAATAAATTATTGAGGGTTGTGGTTTTAATCCGACAAAAACAGAAAATTGTCAGTTTTGGCATTCTGTCTCACATCTGAAAACATGGATTCTTGCCAGAGCAGTGTTTCCCATGTCTTAAACCATCATGAATTTTACATTTGCACTTCGTAAGAGCAAATTTGATGGCATGTGATGCATTCTAGGCAAAAAACATGTCTGAAAAGCTTCTTTTTAGAGACGTTAAACTCTTGTTGAGACCACAACAAAAGCAGCTGTTGAAGGACTCAACATTATTTCGCCAGACAAATGCTACATTTTTTAGCTTTATGAAACTCAGAGGTTTGGAATTTGATGATTCTGACTGAGCGTCTTTGCAATGGTGAATGAAAGTCTTTTTTTTTTTTTCTTTTAAAAAGGCTTTTTTTCTCATTATGTAATATTTTTGTGTTGCCCTAACACATTATTTTCCTCTCTCTCCTTCTTCCAGAGGATGAGCTGCAGCTACCTGCTCTGCACCATCCTGCTCTTCGTCGCCGTTCTGCTGGCCGTCACCGTAACTGGCACCATCCTCTTCATGAACCACTACCAGGCCCCGCCCATGTCTGACGGCCTACCCCATATTTCCACCAATCAGGATGAAGCAAACGCCCTGGTCACCGTGGAGAGGGGCGACGGCTCTCGCATCAACATCTTCATCGACCCCAACTGTCCCGACTATAACAGCAACTTCATGCGGCTGGAGGGTGTGCAGACGTCACTGCTCCACTCGCTGACTGACCACGACTCTGACCTGAAGTCGGTCAAAGGTCAGGACAGGGCCCTGCTGGTCAGTCTGGCTGAGGAGGTGGCCAAGCTTTCAGCCCATGCAGGACAACTGAAGATGGACTACGAGTCTCTGCGCCGGGGGCAGAGCAGTCTTGGTCAGGACCTGAATACTCTACAGACAGAACAAGGACGCCTCATACAGGTAGGACACCGAGAGACCAGAGAAGGAAACACTCTTTAGATTCCACTTAGATCCCTGCGCTAAAGAGTTGAGACACTTTTCAGACTCCTGGCCTAAGACTTGAGCCATGTTTAGATTGCCATTCTGTGACGTGATTCACTGCGGCTCATGTTTGTCTGGGAAAGGATGCGCTTGATTATTAAATAGTTTAGTTGGTTTATTATGGGCTGTCAATGCGCATAGATTTAATGAGAAAATTGTCATTTAACTCAGTAGAATCTTAAGATATGACTGTGAATTAGGGTGAAAAACTTGAGTTGGCATGGTCTTGGCCATCAAAGCTTTGAGACTTTTCTGGAACCTGGAAAAATGACTTGGGAACATCTTTTCTATACCCACACAAATCAAAATACATGCACAATATTACATCGTGCATGTACTTTGTACTAATATCCCAAAACAAATAAAATATGTAATTTTTTAAAACTCAGTTGAACCAGACAATAAAACTGAAAAGCACCTGTTAAAGCAGCAATTTATCTGGAGCTACTTCATTCCCAGCGGTTTAACTTTACTTACGTCAGCATTTAATTTGAATCATTTGAGACATGAACACAAGAAAAGCAAACAATGCATTTGACAAAGGACGCTTTTAACAGTTTTCTTAACCATTTTTGAAGAGGTATTGGACAAACGAGGCTCTGAAGAAAACCAAAAAGCTCTTTGAACAGAAGAATATCTATTGAGATAGATAAGATATTACAGCAGTCGAAACATAAAAAGCCGAAGACTAGTTTAATCTTACGCAGAATATCAGCTTAATTTTCCGAATAACACTTTATTTGATGGGTTGCGAATAAGACTGTTATGACACCGTCATAAACATGACGTAACACCTGTCAAGAAATTATGATCTGACATAAATTTGTTATCAAAGTATTACTGATTAATAACATAAAGCTACATCATTTTTAAAGATGGGCACCAGCTACGCCAATGACCCTGCAAGGATATGTGAGATTGAACGGATAATGTTAAGTCCAGCAATCCATATTTATTTTTACTCTATCTTCCCACACACTGCAGGGAAAATAGTGCCATTTCCTTCACGGACACTTAAATTTTGTTTTTGAGGTTAAGTCACAGACCAACACTTTAAAGATCGGTATTTGAGAAAAATATGTTTTTTTTGTTTTTTTAGAAATAAATGATGTAAGATATTTTTTTGTTTGTTTTTTTTATTTTTTTGCAGCCCTCATCCTTTGTGGTGACTGCTGATAAAAAATGTTAAAATACGAAAATATCCTAAAACACAAAAAAACACAAGTTAGCACTAGCCATTCACGGCACAATTCCATTCTTTAAGTAATATTCAGAGGACCTCTGAGGTGCGGGATGTAAAATGCTTATCGATGCACATTGATTGTGAGGCTACCTTAAGATGTGTGACAGCCTATTGCTCTGGAGCATTTTCTGTGGGTATATTTGTGTTCCTTTCTCCCTTCTGCAAGCTCAAAACATGATCATTCCCTGAGCCAATGCCAACTCGAGCGTGTCCGTTTCGTTTTACACCGCGATTGCCCAGCTGCAACGAAATTAAAGCACAAATAGAGCTTATGTTTCTCCGGGCTCATGTTCCTCTTAATGTAACTCTCCCGGCCTTGCATTCGAAGGGGAAATCGCTGGGGAAGAAATGTCCATCATGTTTGAAGAAAACCCTGCAACTCGCACATTAATTCGATAAGATAACATAATGCTTCCCGAGATGGATGCAGCCATAATTAAAGCCCCTTTAGTTTTGCACTGTCCAGACTGATTTATTGATGACACATATCCTGAATGTCTGTGGTGATTTTTCATGCTACATGCTCCTTTAATCCTGTCATGTCAGCTAAGGCCTGCGCTCCATCATAAATAGATAGAATGGCGTAGGTGGCACCTTGCTGCCAGCCATGCATCTGAAGCAATTGAATTCATTTGCCAATCGTTTCTTAAAGCCAGAGTCCTTTCTAATCAACTCATGCAGAAAAGCTTAAAGGTTGGTTTGTTGGCAAACAAGTGTTTGTAGACTTAGCGGTAAAAGCAGTGAGCTGCTTTTAATTTGTGGGATGGTGTAGGTGGCACGGGGCAGTGGGCAGGGTGTGTCGAGGTGGTACCAGCAGCAGCTTACACACTCCAGGTGATTGATTTGCTCTGTGGAAGCAAGGCATGTGGTGCACACATCCGCTGTTTCAGCTTGACACCATGGTGTGACTGTGTGATCTATGGGATACCTGTGGCCAGGAGTTCTGATTTATAGGATGGCACACTGCTGAATGTGCTATGCACTGCAGCCCTCTTTCTTACAGAAAAAAAAAAAAAAACTAAAAAAAAAAACTAAACAAAAAAACCTCACCCTGCCTTACAGGGATAAGCCCGTCCACATCCCCCTGAGGTGGGGTGTAGGAGAATCTGATTGCAGTGGGTTTGGGGGAAATGTGATTTTATCATAAAAAAAAAAGACGTATTCATCTTTCATAGGAAGAGAAGTGTGCTGACATATTTGCGAATGGATAAATCACTCTAATGATAAAACTATTCCAGCTGAGGCTTGGATCACAGAGTGACATACAAGGGCATCCATGTTTTTTTAAGACCAGTTGGTAATTTTGTTTACTTCATAAAGTTGAACCATAATAATGCTAATGAACTGAAACATGTAAAATATCTCTTCCTTTTGTTTTAAGTTTTTTTTTTTTTTTTTTTTTATGTTCCATTGCTACTTTACCCCTTAACCTACGAAATTGTAATTACAAAATTTCAATCCATAAATACTTGAGCTTTTATTGGTGAAGAATGTTTGAAATTGTGTTTTAAATCATTTCAAACATTATTTAAAATGTTTAAATAATGGACAATTGTATAAATAATAGAACAATTGAATAATTGAATAACAATGAATAATTGAACTTTAATTGATTTTAAAGTTCAATTAACAGCTTGAGCTTTAAAATCAAAGTTCGAGCTGTTAATTGTTTTATTTGAGGTGTGTCAAGTTTGTCACCTAAGTGTCTGACATTGTGTAAAATACAGAACTAACAGCCTTGACTGTGAATGCAGCACTTAAAGTGATATGTGTGTGTTCTGCTAGACAGAAACTCTTGATTATTCTGAAGTGAACTCTAATGACATTTACACCCATTGAAAGCTTTTTTAAACAATAGATTTAAGAAACATGACCTAAACCTTTTCAAATATCGAATAAATAAATCCCTACATTTGTCTTTAAATATTGTTATTTCTTTGTGTCATTTATAAACTCAAAGGTCCATTTAAGTCTAAACATGTATCATGGCTAATCCAATTGCGTTCTAAAATTTGGCAGCAAAATCATTATTAGTAACTACTTGTGGTCAGAGTAACTTATAATATTAGCTCAGAAATATTTGTATTAATTTAAAATAGCCATAGTCAGCAAAAAAAAAAAACAAAAAAAAAACACCCAAGTGAATTTCTGGTTCACCATTGTTACGACTCATGCAGCATATAAAACTGGTGTAAGCTATTGAGCTAAACACAGGTTAATAGAGTAACATTATCAATAATCAATTTATTCCCAAAGATTCAGCAGCTCTCGTCAAAAGGAAAATAAAAATATCAAGACTTAGTGGACGTGTACATATATAGAGTAACATCTATTGAAATTATAATATAATCTATTACAAATTAATATAACAGCAACTACAAATCTTAACATTCCCACCACTATTTCAGTTCATATTTTAGGTTATCATTTATTTTTATAATTATTATTATTGTTTGTTTCTAATTGTCTTGTCAAATTTATCTATTTTGTTCTTTGTTTTACTAAACAAATGGGCATAAATGTGACCCAGACAAGTTATCTGTGTTCTGATCTCAGTTCTTTGCTTCTCAGTTTTTGCTGCACTTATGACCGGATTATAATGTCACTCAATTTCAGCCCATCTCTCTGTATGCACTGAGAAAGATTTTTCCTCTCAGACGTCGAAGTTAACACAAAAACCGCTCGACATCAAAAATAACCCTCCTACTGGTGTCTAGCACTCAATCGTACCTCCTTCATTCCAGTACGCACACACTCACTCTCTACAAGATGGGGATGCATCAAAATCCGTACTTGAAAGTCACGGGATTTGTTCCAAAAATGTAAAATGCATTTTTGACATCAAAATACAAAGAAAACAGGAAACATTGTGATAACAGTTTTGGTATCCACCAAAGTACCACTTAGTTTTCTAAGGTAAGTCTCCGTTTTTAACAGCTCTGTCAATACGTAATCACGTCCTGTGCCCAAACGATGCTGAAATGTATTTTAAAAAGAGGAGGAAACTGAGGTCTAAACTCGCCGAGAACCAACTTCTCATTCTTTCACGACGTGCAGCGATGCACACAGTCTGACTGCAAAATCACTCCGCAGAGGCAAAGGCCGCAAGGAGGAGCATGAGTTACTGATTTCCTTGAACTACAGGTCACAGTTTAAACTGAATGACGTGCCTGAGGATTATTAATGTTTTAAACAAGTGGCACTTGCAACCCCTGCTAAGGATCTGGGGGCAAACTGCTGGTAAGCGAGAAAACCATATTGCCTCGAGACTCTCATTCTTCCAGGCACAAGTCCTCTGTGCGCTTGCAAAAGTAAAATTGTGCTTGCTGCAAGGTCTCGGCCAAGGATATGATACAAACAACTTCAAAAGCTCAGAAAGAGAAAGGAAAAAAAAAAAAGTGGGTAATAAGAAAGCTCAAATTTGTAAACATGAATTTGTGACTTCAAAGATTCAGCAGCTCTCGTCCAAAGGAAAATAAATATCAAGACTTAGTGGAAGAGTAACATCCATTGAAATTATAGTACAATCCATTGCAAAGTAATGTTAAAGAAATTACAATTTCTATTTACAATTGCGATCAGGCATTTCCTTTACTTATTTCCCAGTATGAAACATGATGACTTGTAGGTTTCTTGATAGCCGATGCTTTGATTTTATCTGCTTTGGATCTGTGCATTTTGTCCCCAAGGTCCTCTGACTTTCTCCCACAGTCCAAAAACATAATTAACTGGCCCCTCTAAATTGTCCTTATCACTGAAAGTGTCCGTGCGTGGCTGTTTGATGGATGGATGAATAGATATTATGTGCTTTCGAATACTGTTTTGCCCAATATTACACTGAGACCTTTTTAATCAAAGCAAGAAGCCTAACACATGAAGACTTATAATCCTGCAAATCCCTATACTGAAAACATATCCTTTTCTTCAGATGGTGTTCAGCTCACAGCCTGAAAGATAGGTGTGAAAGTGCAGAGGATATATCACTGTTAATGGGAACCACAGCTCTGGGTAATAACCTGCAGGCAAAGTTTTGTGTGAGTCTTGGAAAAAAAAAAGTGAGTCCTGTGCCAAGGGGCAGAGGCTGAAAACATTTGTTTTCCACTGAATTAAAGAACATACTTGAAGATTTCCTGATCAGCATCTTAAAGAGCTGGCAGAACAATTCCAATCATTCCAGGTCTCAGATCTGACTTGTACTGTCAGATAGTACAGATGTGTGCTCATGCGTGGGTGGTGGACGGCAGAACCATGACTCCACATACAAACCAACTCAAACACAAAGCAGCTATGTCCAATTATGGGAGGAGCAAATTAAAAGGGCAAATTGCAGTGTCAAAATTTCAGAGTCGAATTTAAATGTAAAAATTGAAAGCATCATGCACGGAGCATTCTAATGAAGGGGATTAATATATAGGGTAATTGCTGTCTCTCTTCTTCTCTAAAGCCCTTTTTAATCTGCTTCCGTGTCCTAACGTGTTTGAAATTTAGCACTGGTTGCTTTTCTTATCTCTTTTGCTCTTACGTCTGACCACGCCCACAGCCAATCAGTGAACAGGAGATAAGCTTGCCTCACCCATGCAGGTTAAGCTGCCCCTACCAGAAACCAGGGACCGAAAAAGCAGGGACCAGCTAGGAAAAAAATGAAACACTGGAAACGCTCATAATGCAAGCTGAGTACAGTGGAGCCGAGTCCATTAGAAAAGAGGTAATAATAGTTCAGTGATGCAGAAAGATTGACGAAGTCCCATGTAAAATATTTTATAAAATCTGTCCTTATAAGGTGTAAAATAATTCTATATTCCAGAAAGAATTTGACGTAAATTGCTTTGTGATTCATATCCTTCAACTGTTCTCCACTAGTTTGGCTACTGTCCTTTTGTTAATGCTTTTTGGCAGAATCTACGCGACTTCATCCACAACAACATCGAAGCACAATTTATGCTTAGAGGGGCAGATGTCTTACTTGGCCTCACTGGTAAAAGCATGCCTAACAATTCTGAGTTTCTAAATGTCGTATCCATTGTTCCACATACCCTGAAAGATTGATGCTCTTTTGATTGATGCTCTTTTCCCATGTCTATCACTCATAGACATGGGAAACATGTGATATGTGGTGTTGCTTTGGAGAACTGATAAATCCCAAAACAATGTCATGGCCAGGTGAACTATCATGCTCTACTTTGTGTTGGCACAAAACATCCAATGGAATATTACCAAGCCTGTGATTATGTGGCAACGTGTTAAAAAGCTCAAGAAGTGTTTTAAGAATTTAGAACATGATGTGCTCATTTGCTCTTTTTCTGTTTTTGGCTTCAGCATATTATGATATTTGTGCTTTGGCATTTGTGGATTTCCATAAAAAAAAAAGAGTTTATTTTTCCATTGTACCGAAACCTTCCTGGCGCTCTACTAAGTGTCCTAAATAAGAGGGCAGAACATTGGCTCTGTCTGATTTATGTGTGAGACGGATCAACTCAAGTCAGCTTTATTTCATTATTAATGCTTTACTACAACTATTGGACTCTGCAATTCTGCCAAACTCAAATCTACGCACGGACAGACTAATCAAATGTCTGTTCAAAGATCAGGCACTTTGTGTGATATGGATCCAATTCACGATTAAAAACATTCACATTATGTATGAAGGTTATGTTCATCATCAAGGGTAATCTTTTATTCATTGTTTCTTTGCTCCAGAGACCTTGATGTACAGTACAAGACTGTTGAATCTAATGGCTACAGCAAACTCAGTAGAGTTTGACCTAACCTTGTTTGACCACTTTAATTCGTCAGGTGCTTATCGGTAGCTGAATTGCTGTTACTTAACAAACAGTTACGCCAATTGAGAACAAGCACGCTCTTTTTTTTTTCTGCTAACCCAGAATCAACGAATAATAGAGGCTTTACAAAGCAGTACGGTGAGGCAGGGTTTTGACTCCTATCTCAAAGCAACAGGCTGCCTGATTACAGAGAAAGTTTTTGGTGATGCAGATTTTTCAGCGTTATCTCACAGAGAGCATAAATCAAACAGATAATGAGTCAAATATGAGAATAAAGAAATCTCAGAATACGTTGTTCATTCAACAAATAGTGCCACCTTCAATATTTCTTACACTAAGAAATTCAGTTTTAGATCATCAACTGAATTTTAATAGCACCGGTAATCTAAGCCGTTTACTAATAAGAAATTAATATGTTGAGGAAAAACTGGCTGGACTGTGGAAAGGACATTAACGACTCATCCAGGGGGTCACGAAGGAACCAATAAAAACTTCTAACACCATTGCAGATATCGCTTGCCTCAGTTATGACACTGTTCATGATTCAGTAATAAGAGCTTGAAAGAAAAAAAAACAAAAACAAGAAGTGGCATACTCTGAGAGTTTTAAGGTGAAAACAAGCACTGGTCAAAACTTAACACAATGTTCTGCTTCACATTTTCCAGAAAGAAAAGTACTTTGATCCCTGAGGTTTTTGGGGAAAATATTCTGTGGACTGACAAAACAAAAGTGAAACTTTTCAGTGCATCTACCATAAATCTAACATAGCACGTCATAAATAGAACATCATGCATGGTGGTAGTGTGATTGCCTGAGGCTGATTTGCTGCTTCAGGACCTGGATGACTTGCTGAGATTAATATTTACAAGATTTTAAGGCTTCTTTTTTATTTATTTATTTTTTCCAGTTCTGTTGCTTTCTCTTCTCATTGAGCCAAGGAAATAACGGAATTAGTCACTGAAAGTACTCTCCATGGCAATTCAAAATGCCTGATAGACATTTGGAATAAGTTGGGGAGGGTTTGTTATTAAGTGGTACCATAATTAACAAACACCCACTTGAAAAATATATGGCTCTAGAGTTAGCTTACTCCTCTGGTTGCTGAATATTACACTATTTCTTGGACAACAATTGTTTCATAAATTGCACTATTTCAGGATTCTTGCTTTGTACTATTCCACCGGTTCAACAAGGATCCAGTCAGATTTGGCCACAGATAAAAGGTACTATATGTAATAATAGCACATAATATGAATATTTTGTGACTCTTAGATGCACCTCCAAATGCACCTCCTGCTGCTCCAGGGATGAGTTTTGTTCCCAAGGGATTTTTTTTCTGTTCCTTTTTTTTTGTTCCATTCCTTGATGATCTTGGGTTGTGTCATATGTGCTGTGAGCAGAATGTCAGCTGGGTTATGCTTAACTGCAGCGTCCCTGTTTCTCCTATTTACTGTCCCAGGATATATCTCTGACTTTGATTTTATCAGGCATTAAAGCATTTTCTAGTCTCACAATGACAGAGTACTCAGCATAACAGCACAACTAATGTCTTTTTATGTTGTTTTTTTTTTTTTTTTAACTCTAAATGTGAAAGGGCTCCATAGTCCATTAGACTGATAAAAGAACAAACCTACCGAGACTCTCTGCCCTGATCTCCAGATGACCCTGTATATCTAAAAAGCCCTGCTTTGTTTTTCTTGTCGCTTTCTCCTGATGACTCCATTGAAAAAAAAAAAGAAAAAAAAAAAGTGTTTATCAGCAAATCACTCATTAGTTTGATATATTAACCTGCCCTTGATTTCTACTGGGGCCGTTGTACATACTTGGTGTTCGGGTGCACTGAAAAATTACCATATGTCTGGAGCTGCCCTTACTCAGTCTGATTATTCTGAAGAACAGATTAAATCAGAGAGACATCTGTATAATATTCTGAAGCACTTATTTATTTATTTGCCTGGCTTATCGGAATTTTCTGTCCCTGATGAAAACTCAAAAAGTGAATAAAGTCAATGCCGCCTTCAGTAAAATTACACTTTCATTAAATTTCATTCAAATTATGATTGTTTATCAAGAATTTTGCTGCTCTTACTTTCAGAAAGTCATTCCAATGTTTCTCACCTGAAATAACATGGTTTCATTGTTTATGTTGAAATTCTGGCTGCTGCTAATGTTTTCATGCTAAGCTAACATTAGCATGTTTGACTTCTCATGACATTTCAGTATGTCCCAGTTATATGCGGAGAAAACCTGCCTTATATACGTAGCACCTTGAATGCAATGAAAAGTGTTTGAGCTCCTCTTTTTTGTGATCAGCAGCCAGTACAGACTCTTTCATAGTATTTTTATTCATTTATTTTTTTTATAGAATTAAAACAGCATTCTTACGTTGAAGAAAAGGCTTGAGTTCAATACTAGTCATTTAAAAATACCTTGATCAGATTGCTGGTAAATGCATTTTGAACTTTACTACCTACTTGCAAGGCTTATCTATAGGTGTGTATATGACATAGTTAAAATAGTGAAATACACTGCAAATTTTGAGTAAGGCATTTATGGACACGCACAACATGCACACACACGCCGTCGTTGTCTGCTACGCCTGCTGTAGTGAAACAAGATTCAGTCGCAATTTATTGCCGTCTGTTTGCAGTTTGGTTTCAGATAACCTTGGCACAACTTGTATTGTGTTTGTATTGTTCTTGTAACTGTTATGGACTGGATAAATGTCACACAAACTAGGTAATTTATGGCCTCTCCTGTTCTCCGATTTGTCAGTGAGAAACCAAAAGTAAATGGAAACATCAGCAAAATCTTTTCAGTGATAACAAAATTAACAAATCATTCAATTTCATTTGCAAATAAGAATAAAAAAGACGAGGCCAGTGGTCATGAGGGAAGATTTATGTATTTGGGTGAGGGAGCACAAAAACACATTTTTCACGCAGCTCTTCGGATGCCAAATCATTATGTTGATTGTTCAAAGAAGGTTCAAAGATGAAACATGTTTCACACTGTGTTTATGACCAGCTGTGGTACATTTAGAGAGACATAGTGTAATTTTTTGTGCAGGGTAGAACGGTGGCTTTGATCTATGATTTTCTTTTGTTAAATGCACCATATAAGTATTTCCGTAGGGTTTTCAGCTGCTGTTGTCTCAGCAGCAACACCCTCTTAAAGTTCTAAGTCGTTCCTGGTTAAATAAAACATAAATATACACTATTCAACATGAAAAGATCGTAATTTTGTCGTCTTCAAGCTTGAGCATGTGATCAGATCATGTTCAGGATTTTCAAATCATCCTTTTATGCAACAGCTGCGCAAAAAAGCACCTAAATTGGCCCCCATTTAAACCCTGACACAAAACAAGGCTCCATGTGTTAAGTACTGTGGCGTAACTGATTTTCTAAGCCAGTGCAAAGGCTGTCTAATGAGATCTAATTACATAATGATCCTAATTGATGTGTCTGTCAAGGCTAAGCAATCGAGGCTGGAGACACGTCTCTTGCTTTGAAAGGAGACACGCAAGCAGAACGTCGATAAATGCTTAACAAATAACAACTGGAGAAATAGTGTGAGAAAGCCACATTCAAAAGTGTCTTCCCCATGAATCCTGCCTTGTTGCCGAGCAGAACAGTTTCGGTTCTGTAATGTATGCATGCATGTGCCTGCAGCTTTCTTTGCACCTGCATCGGGGCATGTACACAAACGTGCCTTGTTTGAAGCTGTGTGTGGGTTTAACTCACACTATTCCAGTGTGATATTCTCTCAGCGTAGTTCGCTGTGCCTCGGCTTTGTGTTGCATAGATATTGAGGCCAAGGAATGGCCACAGGGGTTTACATCTAATGCAGTTTTAACACCTGAGTATAGCTGCGCCAATGGGGCGTATGACTTTGAACAGCGCAGGTTTTTGTTTGTGTGTGTTTTTGAGAGGGGTATGTTTGAATGAGACAGAGAAAAAGAAGGATGACGAAAGTTTTTTTTTGAAGGGGGTTGTTTGTACTGGGTGTGTGAGTGAGATGAAGGGCAAAGAGAAAAAATATATATTTTTTTCTACTCTGATAAATACATAGAGTTTTAGAAACAACTTGGCTATTCGTAGACTCCAACAGGAATGAAATTAAAAAAAAAAAAAAAAAAAAAACATCACCTTAACTTTAATGACCAGCTCAGAGAAAGGCTGTGACCGGGGTATATTAGAGAGGTTACCATGCTCTTTGCTAGTCTTAGCACACACATTCATCAACAACCTTCCCACAGGGCTTTTAGAGCTTCACTATATTCACCAGATTGCGTTATGGAATAAGGTTCCATGTGTCGTTGCTACACACTGCAGCCGTCGCATCTGTGTGCCTGTGAAAGTCCTGAAAGAATTATGCTGCTTGTCCTAACACATTGGTATAGTCAGGTGCACAGGATGACAACTTTTCCAGCGGGACTGAGGTAAATTTAGAATCCCCAGCTTTGGATATGTTTCCCTCTCTTTGTGAAAAGAAAGAAAAACGAAAAGAAAACTCTCAGCTGCAACATTCTGCAGTAAATATGCTGCTCCACTAGGAGGCAATAATGACATAAATGCCATCAAAACACACAAAAGAAGAAGACCTGTTTCTGCTAAAGCAGTTGTAGGTCATTTCCCCTCATACAGTTTCTCCTTTAAGCTTAAATGCTAAGCTTAATAGAGTCAAAATCAGACATATGTGAAAGTATCCCTCATTAAACTGAGGATGTGCAATAATGACAGAAGATTTATGTTTTTCAATATACCGCTGTTAGTGTAGAGGGGCCTTTAAAATTAATGGCTGACTTCAAACTCTTTGCTTTAACACACTTGATTCAAATCACCTAATTATGCTGTCAGGATGCCTTCAAGGTCAGTGGGAAACCTGTTAATCACCTATCAGTTTAAATTAGGTATGTGGATGTAACACATTTAAAATGGTTTTGTCCACATAACTGGAGCTGTGGTAAATGGCATCATGCATTTACCTATCTTGTACAGTCACCCCAGTATTTTCACCCCACTCCCACCAACAGCATCTTTTCCATTGCTGAATTACTTTTTCTTATGATAGTGCCACAGCTAACTTTTTTTTTTTTGCTAGCATCTCTGCACATTAAAAGATATGATGCTCTTTGCTGATTTAAAAACTATCTTTAGTAGAGTACAGGTGTTTAGGTTGATTTTGTCACGCTTTCCAAAAAAAATTTAAAAACTGAGTATTTTTTAAAAAGGAGTATCAATCTGCACTCTAAATGAAAAAAAGATTCTGTGTAATTTTGAATCAATTTGATCATGTTGGAAAAGGGCTTGCTGATTTAGCCATTGTAGAAATAATTTATAGGGTGCCAAATTTCAACACCCATTTGGGATATTTAGTAACTTAATGTCTTTGCATTTCTGACCCTTATTCTCACTCTCTTCAAAGAGCTGTCGATAACTGCTTGGAACAATTTCATTTCATTTTGGCAACAGATAAATAGGTTAGGCTAATATTTGCTTTTTTTTTTTCTTTTCAACTGCTTTTTGTTTACTGTGGAATAGAGCTAAGAATCTTTCTCAGGAAGAAGCCTTGACCTTGAAAACAGCCGGGGAGACTGCATAATTTACAATACAATCAGATGAAAGCTATTTTACTACTTTTGTTTTGTTTAAAGAAAGCAGTGAATTTGGGTTATAACAATGCTCTTACTGAACAGCTCCACTAGCTTAAGCGGAAAATAAATGCTTGGCGCAAGTGTTGCCGAAAGTGAAAATGCAACAAGATATTCTATCATTTCATTGGTCTCAGCTGTTCAAATCTAGCTGTTTGTGTGCTGTATGATAAAAAAAAAAAAAAAAAAAAAGCAGCAAATGTTGTCCATCTTGAAGGTAATGAAACTGTTGTCCCATCTGCTGCGAAGGGAACTTGGTGTTATTTCTTCATTAGTAAGTGTGTTCTCTCCCATCCCACTTTCATTGTGCTGCAGCTGCTGTCGGACAGCCAGATCAACATGGTGAAGGTGGTGAACTCCGTCAGCGATGCTCTCAATGCCATGCAGAAGGAAAACGTGGGACTGAAGGCTCGGGTCAAGGCCGATCTACAAAGAGCGCCTGTTCGAGGCGCTCGACTCAAGGGCTGTTCCAATGGTAAGAAAAACCAGTCAGGGTTTACCTTTATGCATGTTTTTCTTGAAGGATCGGAATTCATAGTGTGCAGATTTCTATGCCGTTCCATCGTCCTTCTGTATTTCTGTAAATTATGCATCACAGACAACCAAGATGTTGACATTTCACCTTCCTTCCCTGCTCCGTGTCATGATTTTCCCTTGACCTATTATTCTTCAGAGTTCTTTTCCAGTGCAATGTGTTTGTTATCCATCATGCGGCATATTCATTCAGTCGAGCCTCTCCGGGCAAGGTGTGGGCTCCTTTCTGTGGGCCATATCTCTTGCACATTATTCACATGGCGGTAAGACTGTGGAATTTTTCACTTTACATGAGAGATGACTTATGTGTCCGCAGAGAACGCCCCGAGGCACCGTCCCATCGGAAGCCTTTTAACCAGGCGTACCCGGTGGCATCCCCCTGCTGAATATGTCTGTCACTGATAGCCAAGTAGCACAGCTGAGCTCCTGCAGAGAATACAACGTACAATCACAGGCAACACTTTCAATTGGTTTTCTCATTGAAGGGAGGATTTGAGGAAAAAGTAGATATTTAGTAAACATGGGACACAAAGGCTTCTGTTTGCCTTCTATATGTTATATAACTTATCAGTATGTTTCTGATGTTTCCCTAAGCACCTTGCATATTAATGTAATTAAAAAAGAGGCCAGCATATGAGTACAGTTGTGAGATCCTCGCAGTGGCTACTTGTTGCTCAAAGAACAGAATTTAAAATGTTACTGATTTATAAAGCACTTTCTAATAAAGCCCAGTTTACATTTCTGATTTTCTTCAACGCTGTGAACCACTGAGACCTTAAAGATCATCTGAATCAAACCTGTTCATCATTCCAGGAGTTTGAACAAAACATGGCAAATAAACTGTAAGATTTTGTGCACCAATGTTCTGGATTAAGCTTATTGTTCACTGTAAAACAAGATTAAAGAGCTTTTAATTTGCTTGCAATTGGGTTAAAAAACATGTTTGAAAACCTGGCTGAAAGGTGTTACGTCGATAAAGTTCCTTCCCTGGTCTTACTATGTGGATGTGAAGACTCCCTCCAAGGGCGTTGTAACAACACAAGCACCCATATTCACACCATTTTTGGTTCAGTTCAACAGCAATTTCCATTTAAATGGACAGAATAGAATGGAAAAAAAAACAACTTCTTACCATTTGTTTTTCTGATTATGATCATTCTTTTTTTCTTCTTCTTTTTCTGGTCGTTATCTGACTTTTCTTCACACGCTGCTTTCGGTGCCACTCTGTTACTCAGAGATTCATTTATTCACAGTATGCACAATTAGCAGAAATCCAAGGTCACAAAAATCTGAACTGCTACAGAAGACGAAACATGCACTGTCAGAAAAAGGAAAATGAAAAATCTCCTTGAGACAAATCAATAAACAGTTTGGTTTCTGTTAGTTCTGGCAAGACGCAAGAAAGGGCACTTTTTCCTTAAATTGATCAAACATTTTATTTTAAATATGCTGTAAGAGCCGTAGTTTGATGCTTGTTAAAAACATCGCCACGTTTTACGAACCGAGGGGATTAGTTCAGTTTTTGTCGCTTGTTTAACTTTTAGGAATGGCAGCGGCTGCAGCGCGCCGCAGAAAAGGTGCAATAAAGCTGATGAACAGATGAAGAACAAAATTAGACAAGAACATTTATACTCTGCTTTTCCTGTGTCTGCGCCATCCTACGAGCCGACCCGTTGCCATGACAACCGACAGACAACAGCTCAAGCGGCAGATAGAGCTGAGATGCCTTCGATCCCATCGGGGGAACCAACACCAAAAGATAACACATTTCCCACACAAAAAAAAGGACGCAGAAACACCAAAACAGAACATTCAGTCTGTTATATTATGTCGTCAGGATTGATTATATTGTCATTATTAATATATTTTCACCTGAGCACAGCGGCGGTTGATAAACTGATTTAAACACCTGCTCTACTGATGACTTGGCGTATGGGTTGCACTGTTTACACGACAACAATTTCTGGTGAAAATGGAAGAGTTTTGTCGTGTTTGTAGTGTACATGTACATGAAACCACCGAACGTTTTCTCTGACAATGGCAAAGACTGAAAACGGTTCAAGAAATAAATCGAGAGGCAGACGTGTGTTTGATCCTGCATTGAAAAAAATGCCAATCACAAGTTTGAATGCATATTTTTTTTTATCAGACGCAAATCTTTATATCAAAACCTAACAGAGTTGATGTTCAACGCCATTTGAAACGCTGCTGATGGCACTGAAAATTGGTCCTCAAAGGACACGCATTTGTTGCATAGTTCTTGCTTTTTGATCTCAGTGAAAACTTCTGATCTCTTAACAACATTTTCTGAGGCAATCAGGAAACAATTAGTTGAAACAAAAGATAATTTAAACTAGCTATAAATTATAAACCAGTGGTTGAAGAAATTATTCATCAGAACTAATCGGAGTTCTTTACAGTGAAATAATTTATTCAAGCTTCCTCATTAGTACATTGTAAATGAAAAATATCAGCAACACAGACCCATATATATATATATTGTTTGTTTGTTTGTTTTATTGTTTTCCAACAACAATTGCTCTTTTTGTAGGTTTTCTGCTCTGATTGTACGGTTGCATCATCTGAAATCTGGAAGAAAAAAAAAAAATTATTATTCACTGGCATTGAACTGAACACACGTTTTCACTGAAATGTTTATATCTGGACACAGAGTAGGATTGTTATGTAACATAAAGTCAGTCTATAGTGTAAGAGTGTGGTGGCTATTACATCAGTCGTGCTGTGGCTGCTGCAGAGTGGCTGAAACACTGCTCCATTTCTAATAATTATTTTCTACAGATATTCTTAGAGTTCAGCCAAATGACAGTCAGGCTTATTATTAATTTCCTGGAAAGTGCTACGGACAAAACTGAAAGCAGCTTTTTATCATAATTTTATCTTTTTCTGGTGTTCTGGATTTTTCAGAAAATATAGATAGCACTCAGAGCATTAGTGCTTTTTTTTTTTTTTCCTTTACTCCTATTATCAGGGTTTTGGAAATCCTAATAAATATATCCATTTCTTTTCACAGGCTCAAAATACAAGCATATCTGTGTTTCTAATTTCTGCTGGTGGAATAATAGAAAAACAAAAAAAGTACCAATACAAACAGTATGATGTCTTAAAAAAAATGGGAGTTTGGTATAATAGCATCTGTTTTGCTTTGTTCTAAAGTTATTTGTGCTGTTTGTGTTTGGAAGAAACAAACTTATTTTCATTCTTTCATTAAGTAAAACTAAACTAAAAAAGTAAAACTCTGACAGCCAGTATAAACTTTCCTCAAGATTTCAGCACCATGGACAGAGCATCTGAGGCCAGAAACATGTAAACCAACTTTTTTTTTTAAGTCTACAATTTTACAGGTCGACAACAGACATCCCCTCTCTTTAACACCGATCTAATATTATTTTATGACACAACTGTGTATTATTGGTAATTTATATTCCTATTTATAACTCTTAAAAAGAGGCGAGAAAGATCTCATTTCTCCTTTTTCTATTTAAATGTCACAGTTTATTCGTGTGGGTTTGAAGCAAAAACACAGGACACCTCATTATGATGATATTTGTAGACATTTTCTATCAAATCTCTAGAAGCAAAATTGTTTTCTTGTGGAAGGTTGCTGTCACTGCTATCACCATGGTTTGTCCAGAATCTTCTTCCACCAAGATCCATAGCCACTCTTAACCCAAACAGGTTTCTTGGTCTCAACATTGTAAAATCACGACTAGGTCAAAGCCTTACTGTGTCAAAAATGTGCTCATTTAATGCTGTTTCACTTCCATTTGAACAGATGTGGGAAAACCTGTAGCCAACTGTTTCCAAATAAACTGCAGATCCAAATTGCAGATGTAAGCTATGAACTGACCTACTTTGATGCATAGAACATAACAGGGAAGGAAAAAGAGTTACAACTCCAGGATATTTTTATATTCACAATACACAGGTGGCAACGCTTGTGCTTTCCCTACTGTCCACCCTCTGTTAGAAAAATTGGGGCTGTTATTTTGCAGATGTTTATGCTCATTGTGGAACTCTGACTCCTTAAAATGGTTTGCCCTCCTGCTGGATTTGAAGGGGAGTGGGGACACACGCGCGATTCATCATTAGTGAAGCATTCCCTGACTCCATCTGCTGTTCTGTCATCGTCTTGGTAATAATTTATTCAACCTTTATCAAGCTGCAAATATTGCAACTGTGAAGACAAAGCAGCTTAGAATTAGGATGAAACATATTTACATTGGCTTGGAAAAGTTTTTATAGCATGATCTTCCTTCCAAATTTCTACAAAGGTCAGCACAAAGTATTGCATAATTATAATGTGGAAAGAAAAATATGGGTTTCAAGGTTTTTAAGAATGTGTTTTCATCCTATTCAACACACTGTATTTTAGTCCCTTGCAAATCCAATCAGCTTTTCTGTCTCAGCTGCTACATTTCAACAAGGTTACTTCTGAAAAAAAATTGTTACGCTGAATTTTATCTAGTGACATCAGAGTAAAGGGATTTATGTTCCCCCCAAATCAAAATAATTCACTACTTTGTTTTTGCACAACAAAATAAGGCCAAAAAAGATGCGATAAAGCAATGTTCTACCTTAAAAAGTATCACATAATTCAAAGAGAATGGGGAATTGGTTTTGCAGGGCTGTGTATGCGTTGGTCCTGAACACTTTGTAGTTTTTTTTCACCTTCTGCTCCTCAGAGCTTCTGATGAGACAATCTGAAGCTAAGCAGCCAGCAGAAACAAAGTAGCTGTGGAGCATATTCTTGACATTTTAACAGATTTGAACACTGGGCTAAGAGCAAACAATCTAAGCGAAGAAAACTACAAAATATCGTTCTGCTCACAACCCATCATGAATGACGAACAGCATTTATTTCCCCTCTGACGTTCAATGCTTATTAGATAAGCAGCATATTCCTGCTTGTTATTTTTCTATGTTGAAGATAACACTCACCAGACAGCACATTTTTATTTCTAACTGTGAGCGTACAGAGTGCGTGCAGCAAATCTGAGGAACTTACTTGCCATCGGTGGAGACACCAATGAATGTTTTTGTCTGTTCATCTTCATCTGAGCCTGTCAATATTTCAAGGTGTCCCTCTTTTCACTGTTTCTGTTGGATTCTCTTCAGAACATATTGGTTTGTCAAAGCCGTGTGAATTCAGACCTGACAGCAGATAGACCCGGCTGTCCTGCTGGATGAACCTGCAACAGGAGTCCTACTTTTCATCTGATGTATAGGCTGATGATGGAGTGCTGCTGAGAGGGGAGCAGCACTGTTGGATCATGTTAAATATTAATTATGTTAAGTATTATTAGATGAGGAGGGAGAAGAGGGATTGTATCATTTCCAGACACGTAGCGCCATTTTACAGCACAATCAATTGTTACCTTCAGTTGTTCTAAAACATGTTGTATATGTCAAACATAACCTGAAAGAAATGTAACTTTGGAATTTGAAGCCTTGAAATTGACCTCATTTTTTCGGGTCTTACTCTTCCTGACGCTCTGCCTTCTGCAAGTAATCACAACAGTGCATTGGGAACTGGAAAATTTGATATTGATCCAATCAGTCGCAAGTAAACACAGGCAATACCAATTCTGATAACTATGCTTTTTTTCATGAAATGTCTTCATCATTGAATAAATAGTTGATTTGACATCAGTTAATTAATTACACAGGTCAACAGTCAAAAAGTTGTGTAGGGTTTTTCAACTGTTTGAGGATCTTTTTGATGTGCTGAAGGCCAAAAAAATCACATTATTTTGGCTCAATGAAGTCAAACTTTTGAACTATGAGGACTTCCCCTTATTGGTGTTTGTTATTCACTCACAGATATCCAAGTTTGCAATATTAGAAAAAAGTTTATTTCTCCGAAAACCTAATGTCACAAACATGTAATAAATTTAGTCGAATGATGGGATTTCTCTAAATCAAAAGCCTGACCAGAACGAGAAAAAATGGATGTCATTTGACAGCAAAGTTGTTCTAATTCAGTTGAAAACACAGACAACTTCCAAAAAATATTTTTTATAACCCAGTGTTATGATAAAATACAGGACAAACTTATTTCTGAAATTCGTGTTTAATTATCAAACAACTTTGTAACACAATGTAGCAGAAAAAGAAAAATAATCCCCTTTTACTTTCTGCTGTTAATATTAAGTAGAAGTGTTTATGGGAATTAAAAAGACTGTATTTTGAAAAGAAAGCAGACGTGTTGAGTGCAAACATGACAAAAGGTAAGAAATCCGGCTTTTCTCTTAAAAAATGTAATCTCTTAATATTTGGGATTTTAATTTCTGCATATCCTCTGCCACTAAATCTGTGAGCAAATTCCCGCTACTTCCTAGAAATGCAGGAGAAAAACTGCAAACAAAAGCATTGATCTCATCATGGTATTGATCCAAAGCCATTACTCACCTCGGTATCGATGGTATTGATATTCAGATCAATACGCCCGGTCCTGCTGAATGGCTGCCAGCAGAGATTCAAGGATTTCTCAAACATGCGTAAAATAACCAAAGGAACACTCCAGGCATGTTTTTGATGGGAGAATAACCTTATAGGATGAAATAAAGCTCAGAAAAGCTGATTTTCTCAATACCTCTCACATTAACCAAAGCAAATGTCATGAAATGCAGGGCATATCTAATCGTTATAACTAATGTAGCGCTGTGTACAGATTTACAGCTGAAAATAGTCCTAAAATCTATTGAATCCAATGTTTTGATGTTCATGTTGACAGCAAGGTTCAGTTGATTTAAGAGGCTTTGAAGCCTCTTTGGAAAATAGATTTCAGTAAAGCGAATGTTCTAAATATCGCAGATAGGATTTTCAGTCATTTGTATCATTTATGTATGGTAGAGGACAGGGACTATCACAAACACTATGCTGCATCTCAAGGCCAAAGTACACTTCTAAAAACACACTTCTCAGTCTTAGCATTTGACCCCTGACAAGTGAGTCAGGGGTCAAATAACACTAATAGTCTCTTCTTAATGACAGTTGTTAGAAGTTGGGGTTGATGAGGTGGCAAAATAACACTGTGTCCCCAGAGTTGCTGTGCAACAAGCAGGAGAAATGGGGAGATGGCTCGACAACTGGGTCAGAGTGGTGTCAAAACGTGAGCTCATGAGGGGGTTCCTCATCTGCCGTGGTTCAAGGAATGAACACTGCTTAACCTGCAAGGAGACTATAGCTCACTGTTGCCTGTAGGGAGCAAACCCTGCCCCTCAGTACCGAGATCAAACTGGCAAGTAGCTACAACTCTGATTGCTGGAGAAGTCAATACTGGAGATAGTTAAACACAGTTCGTTGTATTTGCTGCTTTGGCCCAGATTAGCTTATACTGTAAAACAACATTTGGCATCTAAGTAGTGGAAGGAAGTGCTTACCTTAGTAACACATAGCACCAGGATGCACCATAGGAAAAGTCTCTGTGTGGTGATAAATATGTGTTACAAAGCAAAATTAGCTTGGAAATAGTGTTTTGCATGAAATCAATGAGTCGTAGGTGCTTAATTCTCAAATCAATCAAGTGTCTGGAGGACGTACTCGACAGCAAAAAAGTCCAAACAAGTGAGGCCTCACTTCCCAGCTTCAGCACTGAGCCGACCATCTTGGTTGCTATGCGTTCCTTCTGATGTCTTGTGGAGACAAATGCATGTTGAGGATGTTTTGGCAACACATTCAGGGCTAACATACTGTACATTTGACCCTGAGGTTATAAGAATATGCATAATCAGTGTATTGTTTTCATCATTTTCATTTTTGAAACACATTTCAGTCCAGATATGAAGCAAACCTTCAAAGAAAAATGCTAAAATACCTTTTTTTGTGTGTCTTTTTTTATTATTAGGTGGAGGTCAAGATGTTTTCGGCAAATGTAAAAAGGGGTCTCTGTGTTCTTTTTAACAAGCAGAGGTTGTACCTTGAATGTCTCCCACAGATGTCATTTTTTTCCCCCCCAGTCTCTTTCTTTTATTGTAGAATCATGAACACTGACCTTAAACAAATCTAGTGAGGCATGCAGTGCTTCAGCTTTTTTGTTCCAGGTTCTTTTATGACGTCTTGGATGAGTTATTGCTCTTTTAGAGAAATTTCGGGAGGTCAGGCCACACCTCAGCAGGTTCACCACCGGTCTGTGTTTTCTCTACTTGTGGATAATCGCTCTCTCTGTGATTCCCTGAAGTCGCAAAGCCTTAGAAAGGGTTGAATATCATACATGATATTTTCTTCACATCTGTTATTGTGTTATCTTCTTAACTGGGGCAGAAAGTGTTGATTTCTGAGATTTCAACTCCACGATGTCACACGTCACTGGTGGGTGGTTTCTCAAATCCAAAGATCGAGCAGTAATCAGGCACGGGCATGGCTGCATAAACTGAGCAGAAAGAAATGTGGGTAATGAAGCATTTAAGTGTGAATAAAAGAGAAAATATTCATAGCACCGCAAGTCTACGTGGACAAACAGAAAAGCAAGTCTTCAGAAGTGTTCAGCATTCAACCTAAACAAACCAAGTGGCATTGTGTACTAAATCCAGAAAAACTGGTAAAGAACCTCCTTTTCATTACTTTTGACGACACAAAAGTAGTAAATGAACCCAAATGTGTTCAACAAGTAATACATTGACAGTTTTTCCCATCCTCTAAGTTAAAAGGTAAAAGTACCTTTGTTCTGATTGTAATGCAAGGGTGGTGGTGTGTTAATTATCTTAATTGGATGCATCTGTGAAGGAGTGGATATTCACCATAGTCACTGAGCTAGTGTGCTCTCTGAACCCTTTAGATAACATTTACTTATGCTAATTTGGTTAATTAGAAACTGTAATGACAAATCCGGGCATGTTTGTGCATTGATATTCCAACCCTTTTGATTCCAGCCATCTTCCTTTAAATAGCCCTCGTTTTATAGTCAAGGTTAAATTTTCCAAGCCACATTCAACCTGTGCTATTAATCTGATTACGGTTGTCCTGATAAGAATGTCCTTTTTGCTCTAAGGATAATTAAAGTTAAAAGTCCATGTATGAATTTTCACATCCTTCGTTTTCATTTTTTTTGATGCCCTGTGGAATTCAGCTTCCTGGGATGAAAAACGAGGAGTGGGAGATGCTGCGGCTTATGTGTGACGATGATGAAAGCTGGAACTTATTAGCAAAGGCTGACACTGAGAAGCAGAAAAGCTTCATGGGAGACAAACATTTCGTACCATGTAAGAGGGAACTAGTACGGCCTTTTTGAGACTCTCCTAGATGTTTTAAATTCAAGATTTTGACCCTGTGAAGTCTGCATGCATAATCTATACCGCTGCTCCCATCAGAGGGTTCCTTTTTTTTTTTTTTTTTTGCTTCCTTGGGAATAGACTCAGTATTCCCTTGGTTACAGGGGTTTTTCAGCCACAAACAAGGATGCCTCTGTCTCTCTCATCTCCGGCATAGGAGCTCTGTCTGTCTCTGTTACATCTTCTCTCCAGGATTCTCGTCTTAAATTTTGCAGCTTATAAAGTTTCCTCAAACCTTCAGACTCTCTTCTGTCACTCAAACATATGGATTTTCTGTTTCTTTCTTTCTCCTTTTTTTCTGTTTCGTACATCCCATATTGTCTGAAGTTTCACCCATTCTGCTGCTTTCTTCTCTGGGTTTCTGCATACCTGTTCCACGTTTGTGCCTTTTGACCAACACTGTTGTGTATTTCTTAGCTCCTTGGTATGGTACCAGTAGTTGTTGTGGACAGCAACTTGAAACATACCATTTTAAGGCACTCAATTAACAATATCTGGATAGACGTTCATAAGCTTTTAAAGCCTTTAGAAATCAAAACAATGCATGCGGTGCTTGTAAAATGCATAATTTCACCATTTTTACTTGATGCATTGCAGTCAAAAACATTATGAATGCTATTAGGATTCTGTGCAACTAGGTAGCAAAAAATAAAGTAAAAAAGGTTGTTTTTCTTAAATAAGAAAAAAAAAATCTAAAACATTTTCTTTTCATTCCCCTTTAAAGTATCTCCAAATAAATAAAATCTGCTGCCTTTGGAGGTCTTCTAATAAGTACATCCAACTGTGTGTATCGTATTATCAGTATAAATAAAGCTACTCCAAGACAATTTCCTTGAAAACATTATTGAACAAACCGAAGAACACAATGGAAGAAACAAATACTGAATAGCATAATTAATGCATTATGCTAACAGGGAATCATTTTAGCTGCAGCATCCCACTGTGGGGAGGCTTTTGTTCAGAAGGAAAAAGGTAGCTGGTAAGAGTTCGTTGTAACTGTGATGGAGTTAAATCAGGGCAACCTTGGGGAGAAAAAACAAACAACAAAAACAAACAATAGATGCTGCAAAAGACTTGAAACCTGGAGAGAATAAACAACCTAAACATACAACAGGAACTACAGTGTAATGGTTTGCATCAGAGTATGATGACTTGTTAAAATGACCCAAAGTTCAGACCTAAAGCACCTAGAGAATATTTGGCAATACATAATAATTGACCTTTTACGCTCTCTTTCCAATATGTCATTAGTCTGATTCAAAGATGGTTTTATGAATATGTGTCCCATGGATATGAAACTAAACGAATACCACACTTTCTTTTTCCTCCCATGTGTTATTATCTTTACAATCAACCCCGACTTTGTTTTGGTCTCTGACATAAACCCCTCATGAAATATGTACATTTTTCTGATTTTGAAGTGAAAAAAGTCCGAAGAACTCACGCATTATAATGATTTTGTGCAACGCAGATTCTTGTGCAATTGTCGCTATCTGTATAAATAAATTGATTAATCGAACATGAACTGAAAATGCCACAATGTCTGCCTTTAAATGGAAGTCGGAGTGAGACAAGTGCACTCCTTCCTCCTTAAAAATCCATACATGGTTTGATTTATTTAATGCGTCCTTCCTCTCACCCCTTCCAAGGCTCTCGCCCCCGCGACTGCGGCGATCTGTACGCCAATGGTCAGAGAGAGGACGGCATCTACTCCGTGTTTCCCGTTCACCACCCTACGGGCTTCCAGGTCTACTGCGACATGACCACGGACGGAGGAGGCTGGACGGTGAGTCAGACCTGATCTGGAGAAAAACACAAAGCTCTTAAGCTTTTTTTTTTTTTTTTTTTTTTTTTGTGCGTACGTTTCTGCTCAGTCGATACATTTCCTCTATGGTGATAATCAAGATGAAAAGAGAAAAATGGAATAGGCCTGCAGGCCCTTTGAACCCATATACTCTGATAAGTTATACAGAATGTATTAAGCATCCAAAGTAAAAAAAAAAAAAAAAAAAAAAGGATTCACCAAAGCTGAACCCATCTGCACACATCAATTCCATTCACTCATCCAGCACTTAATGTTGTATACATTTTTTTTTTTTTGAGCAACTACTGTAATTACAGATGTACTGCCTCGGGATCCTCATGTATTAAACATTTCATCAAAGCTTCATGTAAGAGAATAACAAGGAGATATCAGCACTGAGCTTCAAGTGCACCTTTTTAAAATATTTCTAGGAGATTTTTGTTGTATAGAAGGTACTTTTTTTTTTTTTCAAGTGACTCCTGAAAGAAATATGAAGCAGGAGTTGCTGGACAAAGAAAGCTATTACAAGAGCACCGATGGACATGACGTGTTCAGCCATTAGAGGTTAAAAAAAAAACAAAAAAAAACAGTGCCATCATCGCGGAAGGGGAGATTTAAAGATCAGCTTTTATCTAAATTTCCTGCTGACGATGAGATGCCTCTTCAGATACAAGTGTAGTGCAGTTTAGGAGCGACAACATGCACAGCTGGCACATTTGAATAAAGCTTCTGTGTAAAACAATTTATCATTCTGCTTCAAAGGCATAAAAATAAACTGTTTCCATTATAGGTGACAGATTTCCGACTTGCTCCTGTTTTCTGCACCTTTCTTTCCCAAGTATGTCTGAAAAGGCTTTGTAATCCTTAAAGGTAGACATAGAAATTTAGAGCTCTTCCAAGCAACCATAAGTAGTTATTTTCCTCACTCCAGCGTCTCTCAGTTGACTGGACCTACTCAAGTAAACAATCCCGTTTGATTTGGACAGACTTCTGGAAGTGCTGCATCTTCTGGGAGAGAGAGAGGAAGAGAGAGATGGCGAGGTGAACAAACACTGACACGCAGCTGTTTGAAGCTACATTGGGAATTGTAGTTCAAATGTATTTTTCTTAGTACACTTGAGCTCTTTCCAGTTAGACATTTACTACCTTTTTGGTTCTGAGGCGTACCGACGCTGCCTTCAGGAAGCACAGAGAAGTTCCTATTAGAGAACGGGGGATTTTTTATTTTATTTTATTTTTTTATTTCAGCAATGTAAATCCATCGCAACTTTTCATTTTACCCTTTCACAGGCTGTGATGCAACTTTCAAAAAAAGAATGAAGAGGCAAACTTTGAAATCCATTCAAAACTTTTTACAATGTAATTTTCATTTCTGTATGTGCTGAGCAAAGTGATGCAAGGTTTTTGAAGAGTGTTTCACCTGGTCGAGGGAATAAATACTTGTCAGAATTTAGTTTCAAACTCAATAGAGTGACATTTTGAAAGCTGTTTCTGTGGTCCAGTTTTATTTTTTCTCTTTTTCTTTTTTTCTTCTACATAATAGAGTACCAGGTACATATTTTCACAATCTTGGTAAACATTCATTTAAAAGAAGAAAATTACAAATAAGTTCACATTTTCATTCCAGTACCTTTAACTCACACTGAAACTTTTAGGGAAAAAAAAACAACCTTTAATTTGAGAGCATTTATTCAAAAAAAAAAAGTGTACTTTGTTCTTTACACTAATTCAAGTTTCTTTACTGATTTATTACGTTCTTTTTTTCCTGGGATGTAGCCAAAACATGATAAAGACTATTTATTTTATCCATTATCCACATAGACTAGACAAGAACTAATGTTTATCTCAATATATTTCCAAACCTGTTGGAAGGAGTGTGACCTTAAAGACACCCTGTTCGGACATTAATGTCAGAAATCATTGGTAAGAGTGAAGCATCTTATTTCTCACCATCACAAAAGTGAGTAAGAACAGATTGTACTGGAACTTTAGCTGAATTTAGATGATTGAAATTTGTGGCGACAAATATTTTGGATGCTCGCCGTAAAGGATTGATATGCTGTATGTGTGACATTTTATCTTCCTTTGTCATTTTGTTGACTTTGAAACTGTTTTATGTTTTTAAAGCCCCACCTGGATATTAGCACTACAAACTAGCTAAGGCTAAAAATGCTATGGCGTTGTGTCTTGTTAATACTTGACACTTTTCTCCATGAAAATAAAGAATGAAAAAATAAAGAAAGTACACCAGAGGATATATTTCCCCAAAAAATGTAAAAGGAATGGGTAGAGATCCCTCTCTCTGTACACTCCAAACATTTAAATTGTTATAGTAGAAGAAGAACTGTCCTCTTGGTCAAAGTTGATGTTAAAAAATTCTGACAGCTAAGGTACTGCTAATTCTTCCACCGAAAACATGTCCGCCTTAACATGACCTGCATTCATTTATAATGGCTGGACTTTTCAAAATTTTCCAAAGCAAGAATTTGGAGACTAAAAGAAAAGATTTTATCAAAAGGCTATTTTAATGTGTTCAAGTCTAAAATGCCTGCTTATTTTCATCCAAGGACATTTCCAGACCTTTAAGAAGGGATGTTTACCCTTTAATTGGAAAAATCGCAATTTATTATAAGCATTAGGAGTTAAACTGTTATCGTTTTCACAGTATTTTGCCAAGTCAAGGCTGCAAAGTGAAATAAATAACGGAATTTCTTCTAAAAGTAATTCGCCGTGGACTTCTCTTCCTAATCCTCATGACAGTGAGCTGCGTGTTGATACCCGTGCATGCTTGTGAATCTGTCACCCAGTTTGTGCGCGAGGCAAGGTCAAACCCCTTCCCTCCGCTCCCCCTTCCTCATCAAATGAAGTAAATCTGTCAGAATGACAGAGTTCTAAGCAGCGCATGATGGAGCAGAGCGACGTCCAAGCCCGTCAGGGGCTGGGCGTGTTTGCGTGCGTCCATCTACGCGTGAATTACTGTTTGCATCAAAGCGACGGCAGCCCCGCACGCCAAAAAAGCTTGAGCTGTTCTTAGTTAGGGGGGTAATGTCCGGGCCGCCCGATTAAAAAAAAAAAAAAGAATAAAAAAAGGATATTCACAGCTGCTCAAATTGAGGCGATAACAAGCAGCTACTGATCCTGCCTGCAGTGTTGAGCTGCTTGTGATAATCTCTGAGCCTCATTAGGAGATCAGCATTGTGTAGTCCAACAGGAGCAGGTAGCAGGATTCTCAGGGAGCTGAGTGGCTTACTGTCTGCTGAGCTTAAATAAGGAATGAGCCATATGCTGCCACCTCATTAGCATGGTTTGACATACTGTTGCAGACAGACTGAAAGATGAGCAGGTTACTTAGAAGAAAAAGGGGGAGGGAACAGATGAGCCGTTTGAGGAGGGAGAAAGTGCGAGCAGGACATAAAAGACACAACGGAGGAGCATGAATGTCATTTTTCTTACTCCCCGTAAAGGCATACTTCAGAAACGGCCTGTAATAAAATCTTTCTTTTCTGCTGTATTGGCAGTAAAGATGGGGGCTCTCAGGGAGCCTTGAAGATAATGGAGTTATCTCAAGTGGCTCTAGATTTTGATACCAATCAGTACAATTACACCATCAGTCAATTATGACCTTTCAAAATAGGTGTCTTTTTTTTTTTTTCTAATGCATTGCGTCTCCGACGCCAGCCGGGCGCATCGCGCCAAGCAGATCTGGTTTCTTCTTCA
Organism: Poeciliopsis turrubarensis; assembly: GCA_010277015.1. Lineage (NCBI taxonomy): Eukaryota > Metazoa > Chordata > Actinopteri > Cyprinodontiformes > Poeciliidae > Poeciliopsis > Poeciliopsis turrubarensis. The sequence goes on along the minus strand of VMRN01000004.1, from coordinate 353,726 downwards.
CATGAAAGAAGATTTATCCTGCGTTGTGAGAGGCGCAGTGAAAAAAAAAATAATAATGAAAATAAAAAAAATCCTGGAAAAACGTCAAACCTAAAGCAGTCATGAAAAAAAATTAAAAAAAAAAAAAAAAAAGGCAAAATGATCAAAGGCGATGTTTTCCATAATGCCACGTTAGAATCAAAATGAAGCTAGTTAAACTAGCCTAGGACAGCCACCCACAGACAGTCACTGCTTCTAACTTCCAGAGTGAGGGATTATCCTCTGGATTCATGTAAGCATAAAACTATTCAGTGAATAATGAAGCCTTGCGGGTATATTTGTCGCCCCAGCCATTCATACGATAAATTACTCATTACCAGATTTCTTTACAGAGTTGCCTCATCAGTTTTTAATAAAATGCTTCAAATAATTGAAAAAAGTGAACTGCTTCCCACAGGGATCAGAAAAAGCAGATAACTGCTCACTGTACTTATCTGATTTATTCAAAGATTAAGAGAAGAAGAAGAAGGAGAGGGAAAAAAAAAAAAGACATCCTAAACGAATGTAGTATTTTCGGGCTTGAGCAGATCTAAAGAACAACTGAGGAATACTGGAGCTGAACATGTGGGCTGAATCTCTCCGGGTCAAAAGGGACCTCGAGAGAAAGAGAGAGAGAGAGAGATAGAGAGAAAAAATCACTGATTGTGAGTATTAACACAGAAGGGAAATCACTCAAAACACATTTGAAGCTGTAATCTGAAGAGACAGAGCAAGGAACTGAACCAGCCAGAGGCCATATCCATCAAGTAATGCTTCTTGCTGTACTTTTGGATTTGGCTGCTCTGTGCTGAACTTGCTGGTGTCTCTCTGGAGTTTGTGTTTCAGTTTATATGGTGAGAATCAAAAGTAAGTTTCGTGTTTATCTATTTCGTGTTTTTAAAGTATTAGGAGCATAGTCTTTGTTCAGACGAGGTAAATGATTTAGGTGCACTTTGCATGATGGGAGTTTCAATTTGATTGTCCTAAAAGCAAAGTTATGTTAAAAAGTAAAAACTGTGGAGTCAAAATATGTATGAAAATCACACACAGAGGTACATATCAAAACATTTGCATCTTGCACAGAAGAGTAATATTTCTTGTTATTTCTTGTTATTTCAGTTTCTTGCCATTTTCTTGTAATGAATCTATTCATTCTGTGTGTGATAAATAGGGATTCATTACACATAGAGTGAAATATTTTTACACTTTTCTTTCTTTTCTATTTCTTCATTTTGGTGTTTTAAAGATTGTGGCTTACAGGCGCAAACTTTAATTACATTAGATCAGTCAAAATGGATGCCTTAAGCACAGGCGTCTAAAAAGTATGTGCATTTCTGCCCTCTAGTGAAGGATATCAATTTAAGTTTCCGGTCATATAGTTATGTAGTCTTTCCCATGATTGTGTCATTTTTACAATAATGATCTTTTTCACATTATTCAAAATTTCCAGGATGCTGAATTTTGGGTTTTCATTACTTTCTAGGCTTGGTGCTGCACCTGGATATATTGTGCTGGAAGATGCATTTCTTTTTAAAACTGCTCTCCTGCTGTTGCTGTTGCATTGTATACGTTGACAAAAAAAAAAAAAAAAAAAAATGACCAGTTTTACCAGAGAGCCTTCGTGTCCCAAAATGAGTCATAGATGAGAAAATCTGAATTCTTCCTCTGAAAATTACAGAGTTTGGCTCCTTGGAAGGGAATATAAAGAAATACTGGGTGACTCACAAGGTTTTGCACATTTAATGGGATTCTGAATGCCTGTGCGTATAATAAAAATATAGACAGACAAAGTGACTTATCTCAGAAGTTTAGCTGGAGAAGAATATTTTAGCATTACAATGTTCCAAAGCACACCATCACAATAGCAAGTAATCCGGTTCATGTGACCTTATAGTTCACTCTTCATTTTCCAGTAAAATGGAACATACAGTGACATTTTTCTAACATTTCCTATGCTTGAAAGTATATCTTTGACTAACTAATTTCAATGGAAACTCCAGATCTTTGAAAAAGAACAGCACATTGTTACTTTACACCCAGGCTCCCATGGTTAAAAGAAAAACATCCAGTAAGTGATACAGATTTGCAAGGGAATGAATATCACTTTTGCAGCTCAGATTAGAAGACACACAGCCTCCTTGTCTTCATCCCGGTCCCTGAACTTCAGCTTCAAATCCCAGTACTGTTGCTGTGTCTCAAAAAAAAATCGAAGTGCAAATCGTTTCTGATTTTACTTTTGCTTTGCACTTGAGCAAAGAATTGCTAAAGAAGAAAAAAAAAAACTTTACATAACTGATGTTTTATTTCATATTTCTCTCATTTTTTATCTGAACGTAAGATGTGGTAATGCGATGATTCTGATTTGCCTTTATCATCACCGTATTTTGATCTTCAGTTGCCTTGGTGACAAGCTAATATAAATAAATATCTAAATAACTGAACGTCGAAGTAGGTTTAGCTGAATCAAATCAATGTTTAAGGGTATCAAAAAATGTTGAGGTTTTTGCAGTTCTTTCTATTTTTTTCACCCAAGTAAAACCTTTTTTTATACCTGAACTGAAGTTAAGAAATGTAACATTATCATATTTTGAAATCCACTGTATATAGTTAAATGAAATAATTCGAACAATAAATTATAAGCAAAACTTCTTAACCCACAGTGCAGGTCCTGTTAGTGGTGGTTGGCTTGCCTTTTGTGGTTCTGAGAAATATATATATATATATATATATATATATATATATGTATTTTTTTTCTTCTCTAAACTGCTAAATATGAAGATAATTAGCCTTGACACTAATCCAGCATTTTAGGTTTTGCTTTAAGGAAGTGCTGCTGAAATTAGGAGTGCACTACAGGATTTTCAAGAATTCCCAGTTTAAACAAAACAACTAGCAATGAACCAGTAAAAGGCGCCACTGGCTACTGACGATGTGCTTAATTTACCTTTGACGTTATAACCCAAATCTTGGAACTATAGCAACCGACCATATAAAATCATTTAAATTTGGCCATTTTAAAACCAATAATGTAATAATTTTTTCTTTAGCCATTCATCCATTTATGGGTCACAGAGGTGCTGGTGTCAGTGAGCAAGCAGCTCCTGTGTTAGCCAATAATATAATCCAGTATATTCACAGTAATGAAACCAATTAGTTAAAATCCTTACATTAAATATGGCAATAATGCAGAAGTGGAGCCATGTTTGCCAGATAGAAAATATGTTTTTAGCTGTTTTTGCTAAGTTATCAAATACAAATATGCAAGCAAAGTGTGTTTATATTAAATTTGAAGTAGTTTCAGTCAGTAAGTACATGATTCCCATATGCAGTAGCAAACTCCATTTTTATTTTATGTTATTTATTTATTTATTTATTGGTTAGATTGTTTTTAACAAATAGGTCGCCTCTTTCTACCAAATCTGCAATGTCGAGATTTTTTCTTTTTACATATTATTATTATCATTACAAAACATAATGCAAATAAGTTCAATTGAACTTCCGGCTAGTGTTTTAGTGGTTTTTTTTCCCTTCACACTACTAGAAAACAATATCACTGAGTACAGCTCCGTAGCATTGTGGTACCATATAAATACTTTATCAATCCTATAAAAAAGTGAACTATGATAACTGAAACATTTTTGTAGGAGCAAATGCTGCTGAATCCTGGCACTAATCCACTTATTAGAAGATAACAATTTTTAAACAAGTGAGAAAGATAAAAAAAAAAAAAAAAAAAGGAAAGGAAAAAAAACATCATTATGGATTGGTGGGAATGGTTGTCGGAGGAAATTGCTCGATATTTCTTCGACGCAGTAACTCAGGCTCTGGAGAGCCAGTCGGTCCATCGAGGTAGAATCAAGGATGGCAGAAAGGACATAAAAGAAAAGAGATGTCATTACTGTGCCTCACACCCCTCGGCTCACGAGAGCACACGCCGCACATTTTGCCTGCAGGCGTTAGCATTAGTCAAAGTTTAAAAGCATATTTCAGCAGAGCAGTTGAATACAAATTGTCTGTGTACACACAGACAATAAAATGTATTCATTTGTGTTTACAGTTAATCCAGTTGGACAGTTAATCCTAAAAGCTGTACACACTCAACCTCTTACCATCTCGTGCTTTTGGGTGACTGTCCTGTCATGTTTTAGTAAAGAGATTTTCAGAAGCCATTTGAATAAAGCCTCTTGGGTCAGAGCGGTATCTTCTATTATTACTATTTTATTTGTTAAAAGGAAGGGACTAAAAATGACCACAGCGTTATTAATAATAAATGAGTGCAGATATATCAGAGTGTAGCGCGGGTCTGCATTATCAAATAGTGCTTTTATCAGAAGCACAGCAATCACTCACAGAAAAAAAAAAAAAAAAAATCCCATTCAGCTAAGAACTGAAATGTAAAAGTTTTAGATTGAATGTACGATTGTGTGCGTGTTCTGTTCCTCCTGCAGAGCCTTTTGAGTGTTTCAAAGTGTGTCCTATAGGCTTCCCTCTATCTCTACGGTTCATAGGGCTTCAATATTTTATCTGCTTGTTTATTCGATTGAAAATAACGCAAATCCAGGGTAGATGTTTGTGCAGTCTAGCCCTATGTCTGCGTATTATTTTTCAAAAATAAAGTGGTTAATTTCAGAGTAGAATATCTGCTCAGCTCAAAGCATGCTACCATTCAGCATGATCACATTCATCACAGGAGTTTACTCTGATGTTCATGTCATTATTACATTCATACAATTTTTTTTTTCTTTTTACACTCCAGAACTGGAATAGAGAGAAAGGATAGTGGGACGGGAGGAGAGCAGGAGCTTTCTGCTGCATTATCACTCCCAGTGTCAGGCGTGTCCTTTTGGATATTAGTGCCATTAGAGCCGTGTGCAGGTTATGTGAGGAAAGGTTAGAGATCTGTAAAAGGCCTGCTGCGGCAACATGCAGCTATTTTATGGTTTTTTCCCCCCATCTGCTATATGGCCAGACTCACAAATAGACCTGCACGTTTCAGGGATTCTGCTTGGTGCCAAAAGCAGATGGAACATAGATTGGAGAACCCTTAAAAAGACAAACTTATCCAGGGAACCATTGGACTGCGGTATGTTTTTCTAAAATTATTTCTGGGAATACACCATGTGCATCTCTCCAAATGCCAAACCTCCACCCATACAAGGCTACACCATCCATCCCTTTTTTTTTTTTTACATTACTTCTCAACTTAAGGTGAATAGTAATTGTTTATGAAAGCATTTGAACTTGGAAAAGGCCTCTGTTACATCCTATTTATAATTAAAAAAATCTAATTTGTTAAAAATTTCTAGAAGTCCTTTAATATTTTGAGCAAGTTGAGCATGGATTCCAAAACACTTATATTGCTAATACTGAGGTTGTGTTGCAAGAATTTCAGTAAACCTGCAGGATGCCAAAGATCGTTTAATTTAAATTGAACAGGAAGTCAGCATTAGGACGGATCTACTCATTGGTCTTTGGTGTGGGCACATTTTTTGCCCACCACGTCTGTGCCTGAGCTGAGATCTACGTGAGCTAATCTAATTTATTTTATTCCACGAACCTTACGAGGCAACTGGATTTTTGTTTTTTTGTTTATTTATTTTATTTTGTTTCAGTAATCAGATCCGGTGCTGAAAGCCAGTAAAAAATAAAGTTAAATAAATGCAGGATGTATGCTTCCTTGTTACGGTGTGCGTGTGTGCGTGTGCGACGATGAAGAGAAAAATTGTTTCGTATTGTGTTTCTCTCTCTGTTCTCTGCTGCGGTGTTTGGACCACATCTGTTTTGGTGATTGGATTATTAACGTGCTCCCTGACAGATGTTCGCAGTCTTGTTTGAAGATAGCATTTGTGCCTGGTGCTCTGAATTTATGAGTGCCTTCATCACCTGCTGTCGCATTTGTTACCATATCATCAATACCGTCAACAACATTATCAAGTTGCTCTGCTGTCCTCATTGATCCATCTTCATGTCCATCCTAGTTTTAGCTGCCAGAAGCCATGCTTCATTTTTTTGCTTCATTTTTAGACAGTTTTTATTGTACTGAATTATTTTTGTTCTCCTATCCGTGTGGATCATATTTAATGGTGTTTGCATGCAGCATGTTAAATATTAAACATTAGAATATTAAAGTCTCTCAGAAATGTTTGATCCAACATTTTAAAAAGTTAAATTGGCCAACCTTTTGCCAAATTAAGGCCAAACATGTTTATGAAACACATTTTTACTGAGATTTTATGCAAAGTAGTGCATTATGTGAAATAGAAAGAAAGACATTCATAGTTGTACAGATACAAAAGTGAACCTTGACGCTGTTCCTCGATGTTGCCACTTTAGTAGTTGAACTTTTTTCCCATTCTTTGTAACATAGCTAAATCTCACTTTATTATTAATCTTGCCACAGATTCTCTTTGGATGTGTTAAATATGTTGGATTTTGACTAAGCCATTTAAATTAATTGTAAGGGGAATATTTGCCATACAGGTTTTCTTTCAGGATTGCCCTTTTTGTAGATTCCTCCATCTTGAGGCCATGATGCTGCCAAGAACATAATGTTTTTGTTAATGGATTGTTTAAGGCAATCTACAGTTTTCCTTTTCCACCTCCCAAATCATGTCACACGCAAAGAGTGAAATTTTGAGAGTTTTATAACCTACTCCTGCGATGAAGCTCTCCCAAATTTATCCCAGACCTGTCTGTTCTCTAACAAACATCTTAGGTCTTCATAGAACAACAGTGGCCATGATGAGTTAAAATTTTGCACAGTTGGACTCCATTTACTAGTTGATATAATCAAATAATGTGACTTTTAGAGGCAAAATTGGCTGTAATGACTCACTGAAGTGTATCAAAGCAAGGAAGGATGAATATAAAAACAGTGTGAAAACCATGTACCATTTTTTAATTGTTTTTTTTTTTTTTTAAGTAATGATCAACTTGATTTGTTGGATTATTATCTAAAATACATGTAAACTTTTGAGTTGTAATGTAAGATTCTTGCAAGGATATAAACACTTTTAGGAGGCATAACACAACCTAAAACGTACAAGTAATTAACTAGAATTGGAATAAAAGGGAGAGAAATGAATACAAGACAAATCAAGGTCATTTGACTATTTACTGCGTTTTTTATATCCACTAGCCTATTTTGTTAATCATGGTGAGTGAAATAGAATATTGATTTATTTCAAACATGTTTTGCATGTAAAACTCTCATTACATAATTTTTTATTTAGTTTTGTCATCTTTATGTCGCCGTATGAATATTTTACATTTTTAAACTGCTGCAAAAAAGCAAGTCTCATGGTACTTACATTTTCCTCATTTCTTTATGGGTGGAGGTTTGTAATCATATGAAGATTTTATTGTAGCCACCACAGACTATCATCAAGTGACATCTGTTGCCAATGCGCCAAACATACGAACATAGTGTGCTCACAGTGCGTAAATGCCAGGAGCTAACAAGCTATTGGCACGCTTCCTGTTTTCCACGCAGTGACGTGCCAGATTGTAAATCTCCCAGAATCAGCTTTGGAGTGCTGGTGTTGATTCTTTCCTGTGTACTTCTCTGTCGGTTCGGGTGTCCGTCTGTGCAGGCTGCAGGCTCCCCGTAGTTGACAGAAAGCCTGCTGAAGAGCTTAAAGCTGCTTGTTAAGTAGCCTTCATCTACTGCGGAGATTACAGGCAGCTTAATGTGATCATGCCAGTGCAAGCGCCCCTTGAGAAAGCGTTGGGCGAGATGGTCGTTAAGGACTGCGGATTGGCTTGTTAACGCCTGCTGGTCATTACCGTTTCTGCTGAAACGGTTTACTTGAAACTCAGTCTGACCATGTAGCAAAACACAGAGCTGTGTATGTGCGCATATATGTTCAAAACATTCTGCAGACTTCTTTCTGTAAAGTTATTGTCTTTGTTCATATGTGTCAAGAATTGAGGCTCAATAATCAGAGTTCACTTGACAGAGGAGGAATCATAAAAGAGAGATTTGTTTTATTCTTTTTTACTGTCCAGTACTTTATGCTTGTGAGCCAACTGCTGTGCCTCGCAAGTATAATTATTTAAAGTAATCTGGATGGTGCTGCTGCAGATGTGCTTGTTGTAAGTGATTCTCAATATCTGACTTTCACTGATTTTAGCCAGTCCTGCTTTCCTGTAAACAACAATTTCTTTTTTTTTTTTTCTTCTGTTTATCTACTTTTGGGATAAATTGGAATTTGAGTCATCTGAAGATGTTTATACTAGTAGAACGACATTCCTCGCTTTTCCTTTATGAGCACTCAGTGCGGAGGAAAAGCATTTCCCTAGATATTTTTCAGTTTTCTTCTTTTTTCTAAGATCATCAAGCAAATTGTCAAGTTGTAACATGGTAGAATGCTGCTTTTAAAAACTATTTCATTTATGGAGCAAAAAGGGGTATCCAAACCAAACTGGTCTCATCTGAAAAGGTAATTGCTTCCTTTTTCTAACCATGAAATAACTGATTCACCACGTTTTATTTTATTTTTTTTTAACTGAGTTTACTTCCCCTCATTGCTGCCAAACGTAAATCAGTGTAACAAAATCTTTTTCATAACATAAAGAAGGCTAAAATATTTAAAATAGAAACTCTCCATGCCCAAATCTGTAGAAATTAAAGACAAGATGACAGAAGTAATTGAACTCTCTCTGTCCAGGAAGGTTTTTGAAGACTTTTCTGAAACGTTTAATGCTTGCACTTTTACGTGCAAGCACTGCTGTGCTTACAGTGGCTTGCAGTGTTGTTCACTGGACCTCAGTGAACAACCAAACTTTCCAAGGAGCAACATTCAAATGCAATGAAAACCCTTTGCTTCAGTTGTCTCAATTGAAAGTGCTCTTTATGGTTCAACAATAAGGAAGAGACAGGGCGAAGTAACACATCAGCTCCAGGTCCAAATCCTCTGGTGACCTAAAAGAGCACAAACAACCTAATGATCCCCAAAACCTTCACCAAAATATTATGTGGAATGAGACAAGACAGAAAATGAAACTCTTTGCAGGGTGTATGACCTGTTGCATCTGGTGTAAAACTAATATGGCATTAGGAACAAAAAGAAACATCTTACCTATATTCAAACGTGGTGGAAGTTTGAGGTTGGTTTGCTGCTTCGGGACCTTTTCATCTCAGACCACGTTGGCTTTGATATATTTTACTTTCATAATGAAATCATGTGAAAATAGGAATTTGTGTAGACTCAGGTAATGAACTAGTATTAGTTCATTAAGAGACACACAATTACAATCTTTCAGGGATCAAATGTTTTTGATGGCTCTCTATTTACACTTGACATCCTATATTGGTGACCGTAACTAGCATGGAAAGGATTACTGACAGCAGCTCGTGTGTGTTTGCCTTGCTCAGAGAGGACAGACTGAATTTCTAAAGGACTGTCAGGATTTCCTATTCAAACATGTTCTTTCATAGAGATTAGACACTTTTAAAGGATAAACCAGGACACAACTTATGTAATGTCATCAGATTTTTCTTATCTTTTGAAGTTTCACATTCTGTTTGATTTGAATAAAGAGTTGGCAGGCCTCAGTGGAAAATAGTTTTCTTTTTAGAGGAGTCTTTAAATCTTACTCAACCTACTCTTTTTCCCCACATTAACAACTTCACATTGAATAGTGTGCTGCCACCGTCATCTGTCAGCGCCAATGTATGGCGCATTCAGCATAAATAGTCTACAATAAAGTATATTCATAAGGCAAAGATTGGACTTTTAGTTTTCAACTCTTAGATATTCAGTAAAACTTAGTCGACCCAGTTCTAATCAATATTCAATCTCAATTTGTAACTCTTTCATAATTTTTTTTCAAAATCCTTCTCTGTCGTCTGCTATATTTGCCGAACTTCTGTGCACCGGTTTCATCATATTATATACGAAGCATCTCCTCTTAATAACAAGTTTCATATGACTGTGATTCTGTTTTGTTTAGCACAAAAGACAAAAGCTCAAATTGTACTTTAAGTCAAAAAACATCTTTAGTACTCAGAAAATATGTAAAAAGGACAGGCATTAGAGGAACAATTTTCAACTTACAGAACAAGTAAACATGTTAGCAAGAGCAGATATTCCACTGCAGCGTTTCTCCTGATCAACAGAAACCATTTGTGAACAGTTTGAAAGTGATGCAGAGCTACACACGTCATTATAAAACCTAAAACATAAAAAAAAGGCTCTGCTGCTGATACAAAAGGGTGCGTTTATGCCTTAGCGATGAAATCTCACAATATTGTGGGCTTCAAAAAATTTAATTTTCCTCACACTGACGTGTCATCGCCGGAAACATGGAAGGTTGCGCCAAGCTAATTTCTAAAAAGGTTGCCGTGGTAAGATGGGCTATTTGTACTTTTGGATTAAGTTGCTGCTTGTAAAAGGATTTGGGTACCCGAGGAACTGTGAGAAAGAAGGGGATTAAGTCAAAAGTGTAATATATGGGTAACAGATGAAAGGTTTAAGAGCTTCAAAATGATAGCAAATCACCACCATCCCTGAGTTCTTCCTAATATTGACTGTACTAATGTCAAACACAGGGACATACATCGCAACAAAAACAGATAAGTGAACTAGAATAAGTCTTCTTTAAGCGTCACATGTTTATCTGTCCCAGGAGAACAAAGATATATTCAGCCGTGGTTCCAGTCGCTGTTAATATTGACTGTGGTGCTTGCACAACATGAACGCAGACCCGTCTTCAACTATGGATTTTTTTTCCTGGCTCAGTTTTTGGAAGTTGTACTTTAGGCAGTGTTTGCAAGTCCTTGCTCAGCACTTAACTGAGCCACTCTGTCACAGCAACAGATCTGACTGGGCTATATGTGCATGCCTGAAACGTCGCCTGGCCTGCAGAAATAGCTTGTGACCTTCTCTAAAACTCCTTTGATGTGAAGCAGAGCCCCCCCAAGCCAGACATTGTGCGTAAGGAATTGTCAGTCGGGATGTTAAGTAGCTTCTCCGTGGAAACGACATTCCTGTATCCATGTACAAGAGGTCTGGTGAGATGCCACGGCAGCCAAGGCTCAATAAAACAAAGGCAATCTTAGCCACTGCAAGCACAGCAGCCATAAAAGTGCAAGCATGCAAATTTTCAGACAAACACTTGAACTGCATGACAGACTTTGTGTTCCCTTAATGGTGGAACTGACAATTTGGTGGTGCTGACAGCTCTCTGTGCAACTGTGTGGATCAGATTTTGAAGCAAGCTCTCTACAAACAATTGTGATCCAAAAGAGAGCAAATGTATCTCTGAAGGCTGACAGTAAAAGGGAAAATGCAAAGCAATACAAATGAAAGATGGGTAGAGGAGTCAGTTTCAGCCAGAGGTTAAAGTTTCTGTGAGCAGCTGGCTGCTGTGAGTTGCTGCATGTGATGTGAACTGTGAGGTGCTGCATATGATTTTGGATAGTATAAATCAAAAAGAAGATGAATAGTTCAGACAGACTGTACCTGATAAGGCAATTGGATGTATTGGGATTTGCACCATTCCCCAACTAGTATTTCCGCCTATACTGCAACCAGAAGAAAAAAAAACAAAAAACAAAAAAAAACCAGCAAAAACAGAGCAGTGAACAAAAGAAAAACAACCCCCTTAACTACCTATAGGCATCCTATCAGCTTATGCATACCCTCTGCACAGTACTTATCAACTTAAAAACACAAGCCGGTGCATTTAGCACAAATGCTTTATCACACAAACACGCACGCCTACACAATTTAAAGTAAAAGAGACTTTAGCAGCAATGTCAGAATGTCTTTTATTAAAACAAGTTTTTAGTTTGGGAGGTCCTCCAAAGTCTGATTTCAGTTTGATTTAGGGGGTATGAGTCCCTACAAGCAGATCAAAACAGCATGAAGATGGGTGCATTCTTTTAAAAGACATAAAACATATTGAATGCCTTTAAAGGATAATTTGAAGTACCCTCCCCTCCCCCTCATTCTCACCTACCCCTCCCAAAAGAAGATATGAAACTGTAATTGCTTAAGTCATGCACAAAGACTGTACACAGCCAGAGAGTCGTTCTAAAGAAATATGTTATAAAGAAAAATGAGGTAAACAGAAGAGAAGCTGCACACAGTGCAATATCCTCTATATACTAGCAATATATTCATTCACAGAGTGAGTAGTTGGTCACAATTGTATATTTTTTTGAATATACGATTTGCTCCATTGGTATATTCTCATCTTGGACATATTTATCCAGGAGTCAATTTATGTCAGTATTAATTGTGCATGTTGGAGCAGTACGAACTGAGGTTATTGCAAACTATTCAGCTTTGATTACTGGCTTGCCTATGGAACAGATGCATTAAAAAAATCATTTTTTTAAGTCCAGTTTGTACTCTCCAATATGAATTTGCAGAAAGTTTCCTAACCCTGTAAATGCACGAGCTGTGGGTATTCACATTGTCCCAAATATTCATGGGAGGTTAATGTGTTACTGAACATTGACTTTAGGAGTAAATCTTTGCAAGTATGGTGGTTTGTCCTTTCTCTATTGCCCTGTGATGAATGGGTACAGGGTGTACCCCACCTCTCACGGATTGATTTCCGGAGATATGTACCGGTCCACTCTGCAATCCTGCAAGTATAAGCAGGTATAGAGATAGATGGATATTAAATATCTTCGTTTTTTTTTTTTTTCCAGGTTTTATTGGCTCTTGTGGCCATGAGAGTGGCCAGACAGGAAAGTGGGTTGTGAGAGAAAGGGAAGACATGCGGCAAAGGTCATTGGGCCGGGACTTGAGCCAGTGATGGCCGCGTTTACGGGTTGCCTGCGGTACGCTTGCACCACCCGACGGCCCAGATATATTTATCTTCTACAGAATATTCAACAAAAGAAATCTGCTTGTAACCGCCATGGATTAGTTTTTAAATCAATAAGGTATTATATTTATCCCACCAGAAACATAAATATGCAATTGTGATCTAAATTGAAAAGTAGAAATGGGTCAACGCCAATTAAAAACAAGTTTTTAATTAATTTAACTGGGATTGGTACCTGTTTGTGCAAACCAAAAGTTTGGTTTTTTTTTGGTCAGTAATTCTTAAATAGAGATTTGATTTTTTTTTTTTTTACTTACAAGGATTTTATATTTATAATTGTGAGGATTAAAAATATGCCAGTGGAGCAAATACTTGATCTATTGATTATTAAACAATAATTGATAAAGATATTTATAATAGACGCTAGACAAAATACTTAGAAAAATTCTGTTTTTTGCAGTCTCTTGATGGTATCAATAACTTAAAAAAAAAGTGAACTTGAAAGCTAACTTTATTCCATTTTCTGGCATATGGTATTGAAATCATTACAAGGCATTCAAATCTACTATGCCTAACGTTACCATGACAACCAGTCATTTGTACACACCGGGGTAATTCAGAAGGAAAAATATTAATCATTTTCTCAAATGATCCTCGCTTGCTTGTTGAGATAAAGATTATTTATGACACTCAAATCCCAGAGCTCATTTCCAGGCCGAGTATCCAGTCCAATGTAAGGACTTTTATTTTATGTCTAATTCGCAGATTTGACTCCTCATCTGCATTTTTGTCCAATACACACTGTTATATCGAGGTATTTTCCTCTTGCAATATAATCCGGGATCATCTTCCGAAAGTGTTCTGTGACATTATTTCCTGTCACAGAACAGGAAATAATACATATAATGTATTTTCACTGACACATTATATGATTTTGCCTCTTAAACTTGATACTTTGAGAACCAGAGGTGGGGAGAGAAATAGTTACAGAAGTATTGAAAGAAAATGTCATTTTAACTATAAAATAGTTTTCTCCTCTGTCAGCTCATTTGACTGCAGGATGTGGAGGGCGAAATGGAAGCAGGTAGTAAGATAGAAAGGACCGTTGCTCGAAGGCAGAAAAGTTGCTTCATCTTTTTTAGGAAAGTCCTATTTTCTGCTTAGATGATCATGTGTATAAAAAAAGAATAAAACAAAAAAACAAAACTTGACACAATAAATCTGTGAAAAGGAACAGGTGGGCCAGACATTCTGTCTGCTCGCTAACCTTTGGTGCCCTCATGAGATTTCCACAACAAAGGAATGGCGGATTGACATCGCTGCAGCCATTCCACTGCAAACCTCATTAGTGGGGGCTGAATAATAGCATTTGATTGCACTTTAAAGAACAAAACGCTAATGGATGTAAACAACCTTTTTGTAAGCCTTTCAACTTTTGATTTCACCTCCTCTTTCAGATTAAACTCTTTGTTGCACCTTATTTAAGTGAGGATAACTATGTTAGAATGAGCATTTATAGTTTTGCAGCAAGCAGTAAATGCTCAATAAAACACAGTCAATTCAATACAACAGTAGGAGCGATGTCCTTCAGGTTATATCCTCGCAGTAATGAGAAATGCGACTGGGCAGTCGGTGTGCTACAGTGAGGCACATGGTTTTGTTTGTTGTTTTATTGGTGGTACATGAATTTTGTAAGCCAAGTGACTATTCTTTACAGGTCAATAAAATCCGGTTTTACCCCGATGCATGAACCACTGCTATTTTAACAAAGCCCTGTGGCATCTTCGAGGGTTGCGCAAGGTTTCCTTTGTTGTCTATAATCTTAAAATTCAACTGCAGCAATATAACACACCAGGACCAAACTGTCTTGTAGTTTTCAGGAGTTTTAACTGTGAACAACAACAAAAAAATGAATCCTGACAGACTGCACCTTGAATTGACCACGTTATTTGAAGTCCGCTGAGAGAAAGTTCTATTTTTCACGTCCTCTTACTTTCTTTTTGTTATGTTGGGCAAGATTAAGCCCGAGCCTGCTTGTGGTTTCTATCAGAGATTTAGACAAACGTATCATAAGCACGGATGTAATATTAATTTCAGGCTTTTAATTATACATATGAGCTATTCTCTTCTCTTGGTGGCCTCCTACAAGATAGAACCACAAAAACAAGATTGAGTGTACATGAATAGATTTATTACAAACTTTTTCCAGCAGCACTTAATAAAATTATAAACACAGAGTCAGGAAGAAGGGAGAACTAAATTATTTTGTCACAATCACAAGAAGAAAGGTGAGAAAAATTCTGATTGCAACCATTAGTACTGTGTACTCTGAAAGAGGTGGATCTACTTCCTCAAAACGTTTTGAAGTCACAACAGCTACACCATCGAACAGGTGTGAAGGAAATTCAATCTGGAGAGACTCAGACAACGGAAGAAAGTGATTAGAAAAGTTTATTGACATGCATAAATGAAGTCTTTGGCGCTCGGGCCCCGGCTAAGGACATCGAGCTGTGATTGCGATAATCTCGGATGAGCATTCCCGATGCTGATAGGAATGTCATCCCCCAAAAAGGGAGGCTGAGGCCGGGGGCCGAGGCCGAAGTGGTAGATGAAGGCCAGCCGGGGACGTTACATGGCGAGGCAGGTGAGGTTTCGATGCTAAATCACCAAATGTGCACCTTTTCCATCGGATGAACAAACATCTGGAGGAAACAGGTGGAGCCTTTATTTATCCTTCATGCTGGTTGTTTGGAGAATGTTGCTTGTAATGAAAAATGCTGGTAGATGAAGGCCAGCCGAGAACACAGCAGCGCGAGGGATGGTAGAATGCCGGTAGATGAAGGCCAGCCGAGAACACAGCAGAGCGAGGAATGACAGAACGCTGGAAGATGAAGGCCAGGCGAGAACGCAGCAGAGCGAGGGATGGTAGAATGCGGGAAGATGGCCAGCCGAGAACGCAGCAGAGCGAGGGATGGTAGAATGCTGGTAGATGAAAGCCAGCCGAGAACACAGCGGAGCGGGGAATGATAGAATGCTGGTAGATGAAGGCCAGGCGAGAATGCAGCAGAACGAGGGATGACAGAATGCTGGTAGATGAAGGCCAGGCGAGAACGCAGCAGAGCGAGGGATGATAGATGAAAGATGAAAGCCAGCTGGGGAAGTTGCGTAGCGAGGGATGTTAAAATGCTGGTAGCTGAAGGCCAGCTGAGAACGCAGCAAAGCGAGGGATGATAAAATGCTGGTAGATGAAGACCAGCCGAGAACGCAGCAGAGCGAGGGATAGTAGAATGCTGGTAGATTAAGGCCAGCTAGGAACAAGGCAGGCGAGGGTTGATTGTAGATGAAGCATAGCTATTAACGAGGTAGGCGAAGGTTGATGATGGATGAAGGCCAGCTGGGGATGCGATGACAGTATGAAATAGTATAGGTGATAGGGAATGTTGTGCCCCTATAAGTGACAGCTGAGGTTGGGGCCAAAGCTGGGAATTAGAGACAGGAGAGAAGAGACGGAAGCTATGCTAACTCAGGGCGTGAGGGCCAGGACTTGAGTAAGTGGGAAACAGCAATGGAGTGATAGAGGAAAGTGATGAGAAGCTGGTAGGAAAAGGCTAGCTGAGGTGGTGTAGAGGCTAAAGAAGTTTTAGCTGGAGGAAAGAGGCCAGCTGAGCGAGACTAAGATAGCAAGAAAAGTATACGGGAGACAACAGCCAAGAAATGAGGAAGATGGTTGCCTGCTACTGGAGATGAGGTAATAGAGCTGGGATTAGACTCACAGGGTGACGGCGTAGGTGTGCGAGAGAGGAGAACATCTGGGATGGAGCCCAACAATAAGGGTGTGAAGGACAAAGGGGGAAAATATATATACATAAGTATGACGTAGCAGATAAGAGCATGCATTTGCCTGAGGTTGACCAACCACCACCAGGTAATTGCGCAGAGCTTATCAGGCACTGAGGGAAGCTAACGACTGGGTGAACATGATCTAAAGGGCTGAGAGATGACGGATATAAATTCTAACGTCAATGTTGCAGGAATGAGGGGCTTGAAACAATAATGATCAAAGAAATAAGAGCTAAGGCTAACAATAAATAAGAATGGGAAACTGAAAAATAGGGAATACAATTACAATGCATTACATGGGATTGAGATTAGAAGTAGACGATGTAGATCGATAGTTGGAATGGACTGAACAGAGAAATATCCCATCGGCAAGGTGTTAAGCGACTGGGCTGCAACGAGTAGAGATGGTAGAATTGATAGATGCCAATTCGTGGCATGGGGTGAATGAGGAGATTCGGCGCCATGGTTCAGGCATGACAGCTTATGTGGAGAGCGACGATGAGGGATGCTTGCATACATTATCCCTTGGGAAAACGGGTTACAGTGGTGGAAAGTGGAACCGATTTGTAAAATACTGAGCATGCTACAGAATAGCTGCGTGGACCAGTAAATGACGCATCGCATCCACCTCTTCTTAATGGCAATTAAGAGTTCGTTGCACTGCTGGTGTGAAGTCAGCTTTACGTTCTGACGGGAACTGTTCACAGCGCACGCCGGAGTAATGTCAAAGTCATTTATATTGCACTTAAAACGGGTATAGGACTGCACCAAGGTGCTGCACAGGAACGACAGTTGCAAATGGATAAAACAAAATGTCAAAAATTTGCTTCGATTCAAAGCCAACGAGATGAAAATGAATTTGAGAAGCGATTTAAAATGATCCAGGCTGCTAGCAGATCATCTGAAGGGCAAATTGTTCCATAGATTAGGAGCAAAACAGAAAGTTCAGCAACTAAGACAAGAGTCACAATTAGATTAATGACAGGGCTTTGCGTATTCTAGATGACTGGGTTTCTTTCTTTGAAATTTTTTTTTTTTTTTCGTGTAACGGTAACAAGTCGGAGGACCCATTATGTTAGCAGTATCTCATTGCTAGCGTCAAAGGTGGCATGACATATATTGTCATACAGCTAAAGACAGCTTGTGCACGAACTGGCCACGAGTTATCTTATAGAGAAGCGGAGAAATAAATGCGGAAACCATGACGACTCGTGACGTCAGACGCTCGGCTCACGTAACTGGGTGCGCACACGTGCCGTTTCATGAATGAGTTATCCCAAAGAGCGGATAAGCCTGAATCGACGTGGCCGCTTGACAGGGGAGAAAATGAGCAGGAGGTCCGGTGTGGGGCGCAATAAAGTTTAAAGGTAACATATGAGACTTGACAACGAAGGAGACGGGGGCTACTACAGAGCGCGAGACGCTGTGAAGAATTGGGTTGATTGTCCACCTGGCTCGTGCCAGGAGGGATGCTACTATTTATGAAGATAATTAAGCGTTCGTTCAGGCAAAAGCCCTGAAGCATGAAACACAGCCAGGGTGGCGCGTACGAATACACCCTCTAATTCGGGAAGGGATGGACTAATTGAACGCCTCTGCGTTTCCTAGCGTTGCGAAACATGGGTCATGAGAAGATACATCTTACCCCGGAAGCCCGAGGCGGGCGCGGGCTGAGGAGTCCGATGGGAGGGGCTGATGAGCGGCCACGAGGCGGTGAGAGAAGCTGTTGACGAGGCTGAACCAGAGCGGGGAACCGGTGGAAAGGCGATGCGAAGAACGGCGGTGGTGAAATGGAGAGATGATGAACGATGAGCCGGGAGGGAACAGCGACGTGGATCGGTGCGGCAGAACCTTTGCGGGCCCAGCCGGGCCTGAGGTGAAGAAAGACTGCCCAGGAATGCACTGACTGATTATGTTCGTTTGCCAGAGATGGACAGTGGGGCAGGAGGCGGAGGATCCCAGTCGGGCGGAGAGCGCTGCTTTGGAATGATCGAGGCCAGGAGAAATCCTGGCAACTTGGGAGCGTCTGATGGGGGAGGAAGGGCCGAGGACGACGCTAAGCGGGACGAGCAATCACGGAGAAAAGGATGACGTCCTTATCAACTGGGGCATGGTCGGTAATTAGCCATGATGTGCTTAGTCCAGCTGTGAGTGGTCGTCGGTGATTGGCCATGACGCGACTTGGTCCAGCGATGAGTGGTCATCTGTGATTGGCCATGACACGCCGACTGGATGATGCGGGTGGGACTAAAGAGTCTTCCAGTTTGAATTTACGCCTCGGCTTCATTACAGGCAAATAATCTCACATACCCATAAAATAGTTTCTGGCATGGATACATTTGGATAAATATATACCTGGAGTTGCTCTGATTTTAATCCCATTGAAAATTTATAAATTGTTCTGGAAAATGGTTGGTTAATTGGTTCCCGTTCCAGAAAAAAAATAAAGGGGGTGTAGTTTGTGGATTTTAGCATGTATTGTAGACTATATTACCAAATATATTTGATCACCCATCCAATTTAGGTATTCAGTCACTTCAATCACAGTAAATTTTTTTTTTTTTTAACTCTCCGCATTGTCATGCACTCTACTTCAAGAAACACAGGATGCATCTTCCTCAGAAGTCCAGCAAATTGAAGTTAGGCAACATGCTAGGATGTCGCCTGTGTATGCCCCTTTTTTTCCAATTCCAACATTTGTAATGACAATGTAAAAATAAAGGTTAGAAGACAATCATTTTTAATGAGATAAAAAGAATACAAAATTCACATTCCTTTTATATTGACAAAAAAATAAAAAAGCTACATATATGAAGCTGATGTGGATTAATGGTGATTAACATATTTCAGAAAAAGACTGTTACGTGGGATAAGGGGGTAATGTGGATAATTGCTGTTGCTCAGCTGGATTTCTTTGTCGGTGCAGATGTTGAAAGGAAAAATGTCTGTCTGTGCCATCTGGTGCTTTTTGGAATGTTAGGGGATTATTCATGGTGAAGATGCGCCGTCTCAAGGAATTTCGTCTGCTTTTAAAACATTTGCACACCCCTCCAATCGTAGCTTCCCAGTTATATTCATACATTTTCCTCTTGAGGAACATGTTTCTCATTTCCTTTCATCAGCTGGTCACGTCAGCAGTTTTGGTTGATATTTTAATAGGAGAGGCCAATGCATGTGCACAGGGTAAAGCAAAATCCGCTATTTGCCTGTAATTGCATTTTTTTTTTTTTTTTGCCTCCTACTGAAGTATCTGTGTGTGTGTGTCTGCGTGTTCAGAATCATTGTTTTATAAATATAATCTCTGTTCTGGGATCTCAACAAAGTATGCAGATTCTATGGCAATTTGTTTCAAAGTCAGTCAAGATTTAATGGATTCCCTTTATTAGCTTCCAACAAATTGCCTTTTTAGCGGAGAGAGCGTTTGCATTATTCATTAGCGAAAGAGCAAGCATTTATGAGTTCATTTAGTTTAGTTCTACTTGAGCTTAGCGACGATCAGTGGGACAGAGAATGACTCATCATAAAGGATGATGAAGCGCTCTGTGTGAGATGAAAAACCATCTGACCTCTTTGTCTCTCGTCTTGCTGTCTCAATCATTTAGGTGATTCAGCGCAGGGAGGACGGCTCGGTTAACTTCTTCAGGGGATGGGAGTCCTACCGTGAAGGGTTTGGCAAAATCACTGGAGAACACTGGCTAGGTAAGTGAATCATTTAGTGTTCTTTGGCACCGGGTGAGAAAACGCATATGTGCAATGGGGCTTGTAAATTCAAGCGAGGTGAAATCACAAAAAGTCGGATTAGGTTGGATGCACTGCACCTTCGGCTACGGCGTTATAGTGACAGGCAGCAGAAGCGCAGCACTCTACCTCAGAGAGAGAGAAGAAAGTGAGTTAGTAGAACAAGACAGAATAATACCCAACATAAAACAAATACTTGATATAGAATATTTCTTTTAAATTCTTGTCACCAAGAATTTCATTGTGCCTTTAAGACTGTTTCAACAAGGAAAAGCACTTTAGGAACAGCTTGGATAAGCATGACACCTATTAAATACAAGATGTTTGTACAACAACAAATGTATGCCTTCTTGTTTTTGCTTTTTTTTTTCCTTCTTCCTTTTTTTATATGCCAAATGCACCTCAAAATGATTTCCTAATTTAGTGTTACAAACATTTCAGTGATTAATTATTTTGCTGGCACCACATTACATTTGTCCTGAAATTTGACAAGGAGAAACTGCCAACAAACGAATGTCTTCAGCTGTAAAATTGAGCTTTTCCAAAGCCAAATTCTCCAGTTTCTCTCTACTCAATAATATTATTTTTATTTTTATTTTTTCCAAAGACGGCACTTGTGCTCATCATTGTCCTTTTTTGAATCAAGTTTGTACTCAGTGGGAATGGGCCTTATGCAACACAGCACTTGTAGATGCTTCATAAAAGCAGCTAGTGGACCTTAGTTCAAGACAGCACAAGCTTCATTATTTTGTGTTACACTGTTTTGTATGTTCTGGACATGTGAATTGAATCAGACTTTCATGTTACAAATTACATGCACTGTGCATAGTCTCAGCATCAAATATATCCATGACATCTGAGAAGAGCATAAGAAGTATAATAATAACAGCTTTAAAGACATGAAATGTCTTTAAAACAATTCATGCAGCTCAAGATTGCAGTCTGAGCTGAAATTGTAGAGGTCAGAATTTTATTTAAAACATAATTTAAATTGTTATGGGGATGAAAATGAAAGGAATAGCAAACTAGGATTGAACCCGTTTTTGTTTTCAAAGTCTATAAGTACATTTTATTTGACATACTCAACATGTATGAAGCCCTCCTTCATACATGCAAAGCAATAATACATACAAACAAATACAACATGAAGATATTGTTAATGCACTACTGGACATTTTAAACATTTTTTTGGAAGTCTAATGTTTATGGATTCACTCAAAATACTTAAGTTAGATTGTGTCATCAATACGTGGGGTCAATGCAGAGACAACAGCGTTCAGAAATCCCTGGTAAAATGAACATTTTTGTGATGGAGAAAATTGTGATAAATAAGGTGGTTGCAGGCTTATTTATGCTTTGGGGCTGCTCTTGTTAGATTTTGCTGAAGCGTGTGTCAAAGTGAATGAAGTTATAAATAATTAGAAATGGCTTTACTTGTCTGCAAGAAAACAGAAGAGGAATTTCATTCTTCAGCATTACAGTGAATCCAAGTATACGTACAAATCATCGAATCAATTACATGTTGATAGGAAACATAGCGTTTCTTGTTGAAATGTTTATTTTAAAATGACAGTACTTAGATCTTCCGATGCATTTTTAAAATTTGTTCCGGGATTGTTTCTATTTTAATATTTTAAAAGAAAATGTGATCGCGCACAATTAGCGAACATCAGACGTTCCAGTTTCAGAGACCAATCAAACGAGCTGCATCACATCACCACATTGCTAATTATCACTTTACTAATGCATTGGTTAACTGTCCACTGCAGTTAACTAAAAGTACTGAAGCTATCTTAATGATTTCAGATGAGAATCTCTTGGATGTTAATCACACCAACTCTTGGAGTCCTGATCCCAGAATCTGTGGACTGCCCACTCACCACATGCCACACATACTGTGACTGCTGCGTAATTCATGGCTAGCTGAAACAGTGAAGCTGCTATGGCGATAGCAAGTTGAAGCTGATGAAGTGCCTTCCTGCCATGACTCACTTTAAACAAACTTCCAGACAAGCTATTTATCTCATGGGATATAGAAAGCTTCCTACTATACAAGATAAATATTCAAGGAGCATTCACAGGGAAAAAACAAAAAAAGAAAAGTCATGTGTCAGTAATCCACTGCTCCATTCAGAGACAAATTCATATCTTTTTACACGAAACTGCCAATCTAAAAAGTAGCCACAGATCAGCATTGATGCTTCAGTGGAGCAGTAATGAGCTACTTTATCACCAACTTCCTTCCGTCTTCATCTCTGTAGTTCGCTCAAGTTCACACTGGCAGAATAATTAGAGCTTGAAAAAGCCTATTTCAGGACGAACACACAGTTGGTCATGGTCAAGGTCATGGACGTAGCACAGCATCACTGAGGTTCTCTCCCATTAGCACTGTAGTTTAAAATTCTCCTTCATACATGCAAAATATTATTTTAGCATCAATCTTTGGATCTTAATAAGTGTCAATTGGCAGCTTGGCAGACTGTCATGTTGTTTTTTTTTTTTCTGTAATTTATGTATCATTCGCTTGTCACTTTAGAACAAGAAGAAAAATTGGATGTCGTAAAATACGGGTGGGTTTGAAATTGAGATCTTGTTATTTTTAGAGATGAATTGGTGAATATAGATGATATTAATGCACTCTAAGAATCTGTTTATTATCTCACTGTTTAGCAAAGCTATTAACAAAATCAAATAATTTTGACATGTTAACAGATGGGTGATAATAAAATAATAAGATCAGAAAAGACAACTAAGCTCAACATCATCATGAACCCCAAATATATTCCTGTTTGATTTAAACACACTTTTATAAAACAAAGGACATTTAGCTTCTGTGTTTTGTGTGGCAGGCCTGCAAAGTACAGACATTGCTTTTCCAATTAAAGTTCTACCTGAATCACTCCTCATCAGCAAATCAACCAAAATGGGTGCTTTAAAAGGTCACAAATTACATATCCAGACATGCACTTAAATATGTAGCAATGTACAGGGTACAATCAGCCATACAGAAATAAAGTCCAATTTTTGTTTTGCTTGGTGAATTAGTACAACACTCTTTGGTGTAGAAGTTTTTAGAGGTAGTAAAATCCTCTAAGGAAACAATCAGCGAATACTGGTTTTCACATTTAGTAATTCAACAATTTAAATAATATTTGTACCTTAAAAAAACAAAACAAACAAAAAAAAAGGTGCTTCTTTCGTGTCACACCTGTAGACCTCAGTGAAATTTCAACCTGATTCTTAGAAATGGTTTTGTTCTCGCTATGTACATAAAGCAAACTCCAGATTCTTACTGTAATCTCGTTCTGCAAAGTGTTACCTACAGCACCTGCAAAATGCGTCCTTGCTGGATGTCGGACCACCACAGTCCGACGTCCACCGGTACCATCCAGTAAATTTATAGCGTTTGCAGAGTTGATATGAATTAATGGAGATCTAGGACTCTGTGCTGTTCTGAGGGCTATTACAATATGCAGTGCATAATAAAAAACATGTTTAAAGTGCCAGCTCGTTGTCCCTGTGGTGTAGAAACTCAGTAGGAATGCGGAAGGCTCTGGGTTTAGCAGACTGAATTTAAATGAGCCAGCAGGCTACTTTGAACCTTTCAGAGTACCCTTGCTCATTCAGGGTGTGCTGTTGTCTCGTCACCCCCATCATCGATTACCCTGTGGGCAAAAATGAAAAATGGATTTATGTTTGCCTGTAGCCTGGGCAGAAATTCGTTGCTGTTAACTTCCTCCTGACCAAAATTGGCCACTTTTGTCATCACCTGTTTCTGAAGGACAGCACATTTCTCATGACATTATTTTCCTGATTCTCAATGGAGCTAGTGAATTACTGGTATACAGACACGTAATACCATTCGTGATGGGAGAAACGTTAAAACCAAACGCAAAAGAAAAAAGAAAAACAACAATGCGTCTGCCCTTCAGCTGACTACGTCAAGTCGCTCAACAACTTTATGCATTTAGTGATTCATTGAAAAGGACGAGATCAGAAAAGATCGCCTAGTTTTTTGCTCAAATGTGAAAGTCATTTCTGTTTTCACAGCAGTTCCAAGGCAGAGGCGAGGAGGCCAAAGAAACAGTGGATTAAACTGTTATTAGTCCATTAAATGGAAATCAATTCTTATTACAGCATGGTTGTTACTCAGACAGTGTCATAGTCTGCTTTTCTGGTCGAGACCCCTGCCCTTGCAAAGAATGCTGAAGAGAGCCACGGGTGACGCTTTTCTTTTTTTTTTCTGCCTCCCACGTGAGCGGTGGAAAACTGTCAAACTCGAACACGCTGGAGGAATCGAAAGACGAAGTGTGTTTGAAACTCAGCTAAAAATCTGTTCCTAAATCCCAGAAAAGAATATAAACCAGAAACCACGAGAAGGAAAGTACATACTGATCACATCGTTTCTGAGTTTTCCTCTGTCATTTCATCAGGAACTTGTCATTTGTTTGCTGTTATTGACTGTGAATATGTAAGAATTTTGTTTTTACATTTTTTTTTATTTTACTGTTATGTTTCTTTGTATGTCATCTTTGTATTCATGCAAAAACTTGCATGCTTAAATGCATTTTTTCCATCAAAAAATCTTCAAAATAATTATTTTTGCAATACTGTTGAAGCGAGACAGAAAGAAGAATATGATGCATGCATGCTGCATAGATAAATACAAAAACACAATGCATGCTGCTGTCTGAAGAAAACATCTGACACTCTAAAGTGGAACACAGCTTTTCTATTGTCACTTTAAAAGTTGTTAAAAAGCCATTTTTGCAAGGCTGCTGTTGGCTTCACGATGTGTAATATGGGTTTAAATTAGTCTGATTTAATCCCAGGGAGGGTAACCTAGATTTCCAGGTGTCCTGCTAGAGTAGCAGAATTGGTTTGTGGTGGAAGCTGCATCTTGGTATTGCAGTGAATGGACATTTTCTTTGTGAGTTGTATGTTTTTCTTGTTTCTTTCTTCAAATCTTGCTGTGTTTCTATCATACGTTTTTTTTTTGTTTTTTTTTTTTTACTGGTGTTTCATCCTTTGCAAGGACATTCTTTATCAAGTGTCTTGTTCACCACTTTTCTAACAAAATAAAAAACAAAGCCATGTTTTTTTTGTGGTAACACTTTCTATCACATCCCTACTTAGCTGAGGTTGATCACCTTTTTACCTAATAGTTTGAGAAATTCTGCCGTAAATTACTATTGTTTAACTTCTTTGAGCCATATTCAATTTTGTGAGCTCAAGAACCAGATTCGTTACTATCCCTCACTACGTTCTTCGTTTTTCTTGTACTTTGGTTCTATTTGTTTTTTGTATCTCCCAGAAAAGCCCATTATAAAGGCATTTTGGCATTCTACAGTGAAAAACTTGGATGTTATTTAATAAATCAATATAAATTAGCATATAATTGTGTGGCAGAGGACAACTCTGTCACTGCTGCAGCTGAAATTCTTTGGGGAAGTCTATCAAATTTTCACATAATGAACTTAAAATGTTAGTGTATTCCTCTGATGGCTCAGACTCAGACAGACTGGATGAATTTAGTTGTTGCGGATTCTAAATGTTCTTTGAGTGGCCAACATTTGACCATTATAGCCCAGCGATGTGTTCAGGGTCATATCAGATTCCTGTTTTTTCAGTCCATCTCTCCATCGCCTTCAGCATCTTCACTGCATTGTTCTACTACCATTGTGTGTGTAATGCTGTCCTTGCCAGGTACCTTAGGTAGTGAGCCGTGTATTGGTAATTTTTTCTTTTTAATTTAAGCTGAGCAGTGGTCTGTGAGACGTTCAGAATTTAACATATTGTTTCAGAACGTGACCCCTCTTTAGCCTTTTCCACGATGTTGTCCCTGACCTGTCTGCTGTTTCTTTATCTTCACGAAGCTGTCTGCCCACTAATTATTTCCAAAGTACTGTAAATTATTTTTTATGCAAATTCTAGAATTTTATCTACCACTTTAATTCCCCTGTTCTTAGAACTATATGATGTTTCCATTTTGCGTTCCTGATTTCAGATATTTTCATTTCCACCACGACAAGAACAACCTCTGATTCCTGAAAGAGAACTTCGAAACTAATCTTACATGTGCTGAAACTGGAAATGTTTGCAGATGTCTGTTTTTGACTTGTGGAGTGAACTGTGGACATTTCTAGTAGTATGTATCATAAGTGCATTGATTTTTTTTTTTTTTTTTTGCTGCTCAGAGCCATCAGAGTTAGGCATTACAACAAACAAAACAGATATGCTTTTACATCTAAAGCTCCATCAGTGAGTATGAACACACCTGATTAAGGTTGACGCTACTCGGTAGATACACTTATCTCGCAAAGTGTGTTTACTCTATTATGCCTTCTCGGCTTTATATTTTAATATATTTTACATTATAGGAGACGGATGTGCCTTTCTGACACGGAGAGTAGGAGCGTTGATGTTATGATATGATATAAAAGCTGTTGCTCTCAGTTTCAAGCTGTTTCCTTTCACCTTTTTGTTTACCTAAGGAGATGTTCACATTTAATCTGGTTGTGTTTATATGCCTGGGCAGTTTGGGGTGCTTGGCTGCCCAGACACAGAGGATGGAATCAGAAAACATAAACCGTGCTCTCATTATTTACTCAGCAGAATAAACCTCTGCCAGTGTCTGCATGAATCCTCGCCATATTCTAAGTATACCACAATGGACTGCATTGTCAAAATATTAAAAGAAACAAGCAAAGCGCTTTGTCTTCCTTTCAGCTCCTCATCAGCCCAACTCTTTTAGCCCCAAGACCATTTTAGGAATAAGGTTGCTTTATAGTCAAAAAAGAGAAAACTTCATCAGGCGAATCCTTAATATCCAAAGATGGAGATGAATAACAATAAATCCAGCCACACTTGAAGGGAAATAGCTCAAAAAGAAAAAAACAGAAATCATACCTATCGCTGGCCCCCAGCCACTCCCTGTGCAGTCTCCAATTTCAGCTGCCTTCCCCCTGACTCTTCAGCACAAAAAGCCCTAGGCCTGCAGTGACGAAGTGGCTGCTGACTTCACACAGATCTTCAGTTGAGTGAAATTCTGTTTTGCTTCAAATTGTCCTTGATAGCCCTGAAATGAAAATCTGAGAAGAAAAAGAAGTGGTGAGGAACCTTTTTTTTTTTTTCTTAGATACTGATTTAAATTCTGTGATCATTTAAAAGCAGTATGCGGTGGATTTGTGTGGAGAGTTTTGAATTGATAAAGAGGGAGGCAAAAACGCTAGAGGTGCCATTGCAGCTTTGTCTTTTTGGTTTATGTACAAAATATGTGGCATGCTCTCCTTAAAGTGAAACATGGTGGTGGTGGCATCATGGTATGGGACATTTTCTTCAACAGAGACAGAGAAGCTGGTCAAACTGGGGCAGATGTTCAACTTCTGGCAAAATACACCCAAGACTGTAACAAGCCTATCCCTGTATTACAATAGTCAAGTAGAAGAAAATTGAATTCAGAATCAGTCATGAGTCTTGGAAATGGCTGTTTGTGCTTTACATCTAATCTGACTGAACTTGAGCTGTTTTGTAAACAAAAAAAGTTAATTCTTAGATTCTGCTGCTGCCAAATCTGGTTCTGCAAACTATTGTCTGAGGAGAGGCGGCTAGAAATGTGTTTGAAACCAAACATGATTTAATTTCCACTTTACGAGAGTGCACTACTTTTGAAGTGATTAATCAAATACATTCCCAATGAGATACATTTAGGTTTGTGTTTGTAAATTAACATAAAAAAAAAAAAATCAAAGGATATTCATGTTTTTGAGAGGCAGAGTGGATTTTTTTTGTTGTTGTTGTACGTCCCCAAAAAATGCAACAAACTATTGCAGCCACATAAAATAAAATGGAATAGAAATACCCTTTATCGTCCAGTGGACAACAATATGTGGAAAAAGTCCAACGAGTATCAAAAAAGGATATTGGACCTCTGATAACAATGAGATCCGCACTGATGTTGTTAGCAGCACTTATTGTCATTAAATACAGAATCAAAGCGAAACCAGATAATACAGAGATGAGAGCTGAAGATGAAACCTGCAGAGCCTGTCAAGCCTTTGGCTTGACGATAAAAAGAAAAACTGCAGATTACAGTTTCATCTCAGCAGGTGAGTTTGTCTGTTTTGTTTAGCTTCATTTTAAAGTGAGCCAAGTATTTCCTGTCATGTCAGTTTCTTGTTCCTTATGCATAATGAAGATCTACAACGCACAAATTAGAAGCTGCGGTATTTATAATTCAATGCTTCAAAAATGATCGACGCCAACAGCAAGGCTGCATGCAGAGATCCGTGACCTTCCTCAGCTCACACGCAAGACTTCTGCTTTGAATCAGGAACTTCCATTAATTCTTCTAGCTTTTTTCTAAATGATCCCAGATATGGGAACACAAGTCTATGCACAGCACAGACTAAAAATAAATGAAGTGTAATCACTTAAAGCTTTGTAAAGAGGACGAGCAGAAGCTGGTTCTTTTTTGTGCCGCTTCTGGAAGGTCATCCTTAATTATTAGTGTAGATTTTCACTTTTTCAGGCTGTGGTAAACCCTGTGTGCTTAAGTAGGACAGCAGGACTTGCTTTTCAGTTGCTCAGACATATAACCTTTCCTCAATGACCTTCTCTTCCCGCTGACTGCACTGGCATTTTTCTCAAGTGGTTTTAAGACAATTGTAAGTTTCATCAGTGTCCAGGTTCTGCTGATTTCCCCAGAATGTAAATGCTGAGAACATTGTACCAACTTTGGAAGCACGATGGTGAGGAACTGTTTCACTTCCAGTAGCACCGGACCACTGTAGGTTTCTATATTGCTTTCTCTATTATTCAGTTTGTGGATGATAGAGAAGGAGGAATACCTCCAAATTCTTCAATTTGCTCAAATCCACAGGTGGATTGTTGTAACGTGGACACAGTTTGGTGGGTCAACAGAACAATGATTGTGAGGAATATAGTTTATTTCCATTGCAAATGTTCCAGTAGATGAGAGAAAACTGCTGTTCATTCACACCAAAGTGCCAAGACTAGCAAGTGAGATGTTACAGGAAACATAATCCATCTTAGTAATACATGTCCTAAGTGATACTTTCTGGCAAATAATTCAGATTAACTGACGGAAGGGGACCAATATCACACTCCCACACTGTCCTTCTACTGTATTTGCAAGAGCTCATCTCTACTGGTGAAATATACACCACATGATAGTTCCCTTTTTCTCAGAATAATCTAATCCCTTTTGCCAGATCACAGTAATGTTTTCACTGGAAAGCTCACTGCAAGATCTCACAGGGCAAAACGACGACACATGTGGCCATATGGATTGTTTTAATCTTAAAAAACGCTGCGAACGTAGTTACTCATCTGTTTAATAGGCCAGTTGTAGGAGACATGAGCTGAAAATTTAATTCCCTTTTTAAAAAATCCAAACAAAACAAAAAGAAAACAGCTGCAGCCTGAGGCAGCTGGAGCAAAAAGTGAAGTGAACTGCTATGGGCTTCATCCCATTTATTTTTCCCCCCCAGCTTTTGTCATTTTCTATAACAAGAGTTCCAAATCAGACACAGAAAAGCTTTTCCCCAGAGCAGAAGTGATTGTCGAGTGTTACAGTAACATGCCAGAAACTGCTTAGAAATTGCAGCTTTACATATCTGTTTTTTTTTTTTTTTTTTTTTTTTTTATGTAGACTTGGTTTTCAGACACAGGAGCAGAAAGAGATGTCAGACATCTGT
This sequence comes from Poeciliopsis turrubarensis, assembly GCA_010277015.1. Lineage (NCBI taxonomy): Eukaryota > Metazoa > Chordata > Actinopteri > Cyprinodontiformes > Poeciliidae > Poeciliopsis > Poeciliopsis turrubarensis. Next base: position 323,628 of record VMRN01000004.1, on the reverse strand, counting down.
TCATTCGTGTACCTTAACTCCTTTTGTTCTGGAGCCTTGATATGATCTCTGACAGCTAGCATGCATGGATATTCCTGGTAGATTTGTGATTGATGTATGGCATGTTTACATTTGTTGTGGTAGGACAGAAAAGGCTTTTCAATGCCGTCACCTAAAGAGCCTGATGGACTGTAGATTAATGGAGACCTGATGACACTAAGATTCCACTGTTGGCTTTAGCTCTCCACCTGTAATCTGTAAATCTCTTTTTATTTCCACTGCTATGCTTATCTCTCTTCGTGGTGACAAGATAAACACAGAGCCTCGTCTGTTTTACTGGCATTTTTGGTCTGTCATAAGGGAAAAATAAATCATTTCCAAGTGCAGGTTTAAGTACAAAGTAACATTCAGTTTAACATGTTTTTTTGGGGGGTTTTTTAACTTGAAGTAAAATTGTTAAATCCCCCAACTTGAATCTGAGAGAAAATCTATGGATGAATCTATAGATTAGGATGTTGATAAGGAGGCTTATCAACCTCAGAGTCCTGGAGCTCATCACCATGAATACATCTTCAAAATAAATAGGGTTAATTGGTGTGATTCCCACAAACATTTTTTCCAATAATTATTGAGAATTGCATTTGACGTTTTGAATGCAGTTATAGAAATGAAAGGATTTTATTCAGTTTTAAGATTTTGAGAAATGTATGTGTCTCTTGCTTGCATGAGCTGTATTTTAAATCTAAATTTCCCATGGATGGTAATCTAGTCCTTATAAGTGCATAGATACAAGTTTAAAAACCGCTTGCACATAAATTATGTTTCTTTTAAGGGAATTATCAGGAACAATTGGGCCATCTGGAGTTTTGAAAAAATAAATCTAATTACTCAAATTAAAGTTTGGGTTTATGCAAAACTTGCAATGTAAGATATACTGCTGTAAATAAATAATAATCCTAGGTAACGTTTGACTTTTTGAACAGATTTTTTTCAGTAGCTCCACCTCAGAATCAAGCGCATAAAAATCACCTGCAAAACAACTGAAGAAATGACAACATCTTCTCAATAATTTTGCAGCATCCAACATCTTGTCTAGTTGTAAACAGCTTGCATTCTGTCTGACCTTTCAGCAGCAGAAAAAATAAAATCACGCCTTAACTATTCCCTAATGATTAATATTCTGCTAGGATGATTCCCTGCAGTGCACGAGAGAATAGTACGGCAAGGCTTTGCCGCACTGCCTTCAAACGCTTGTGTATCCGTCAAGTACTTTATTGCGGTCTAATATTCCTCAGCCAACCGTCTCATAAAAGAAACACAGCCGTCACTTAGAGAGAACACAGAAATATACGACCTTTTCTTCTTCTTCGCGCCTGTCTGTCACCAAAATTGCACCGAATTTTGCTCAGCATTACAGCATTAACCACTTTACATGCTGCTCACCTTTAACAATACGAGTGCTGTAATTGAACTCTCAGCTCACCCTGATATTTCTAAGCTTGTGTGATTATAGGGAGATGAGCCACAAAAGAACAGGCCATTTTCAGTGATTGTATAGAGGTGTGCATCTATGAGAGAATTGGCGAAGGAAGACAGAAAACATGCAGTTGGATGCTTTTATTTAGATGCTTGGTTGTTTGCATCAGGACTTGAGAAGTGACGGCCGCCTCGCTTCAAGAGGTCAGACTGGGAAGAATGAGGACGTGAAGCAGGTAGACCTGTTTACTAAAAGATACTGGAGCTGCACAAAGCAACATTGATGGGAAACGGAAAACTAGAACAACAATCTGACACACACATTCACTTGGTGATTAGCAATCACACTATCCAATTACGGAGAACGCCATTTGCCTACATTTTTTCCTCCCCTTCTGTTTTTCCCTTTGCTATTTTCCTCTTAAACCTTTTCCTGATGTCGGACTTTTCTTTCCTGGTTCTGTGAAAAAGCACAGGGTCTGTGGCAATTAGCTCCCAGGCGGTGGAGCTACTCGGCGCTCAGGGAAGCAGAGGCGCCACACACAGCAGGGGAGCCCATTCATCTTCAGATTGGCTAGAACAGGTTGCCCACAAACACACACCAAAAACAGCTCTGCCACGGGACTGAGGCTATAGATGCAGTGGATCCAGAAAGTCTTTAAAGAGAGTGCTTGCCCTTTTTTCGCTGTGCAATACTTTTAGTAACCAGAATTGATAACGACTGCTTCTCTGCTATGATGAACTGATTCAGACATCCCGTGAATTTAATGTGATCATCAGTTAAACTGGCCTGCTATAGAATTTTGAAAAAATTTCATAAAAAGTATTGCAACATCCAACAAGAACTCCCTACCACTTCTACCGAAACACTTCAATTATGATGTCTAATTAATTCAGCTAATAGTTATCTCAGCTCCTAAAATGTGCTAGTGGTCTCTTATAAAGTACGGTCACCGTGACACACCAGAATACTACGAACTCCATCCCGTTTGGCTCCGGTTTTTGCTCCAGTTTCTGTGTAAACGTTTCGCAACAGGAAAGCATCAAATGCGACTAGTTTTAAGAGTTGAAAGTGAAGACAAACCGATACAAAAACCTTCTTATGACCCCAGTCACCTCTTGCTTGCAAAGGATGGCAATGGAGCATTCTTTGGTGCTCAGAAGTCTGACGTTTTCAGTTCCGATGTTCAGTGCGTTCAAGATGTACGCCCACTGAATGGGAAAATTGTAGCTCACAAAGCCTCACTGATATCATCATATCATCCAATACGGCAGAAGAAGGCCAACACAAACTAATAATTTGGCCATCTGATGGTTGAAAATCCAGGGGACACATAGAGCTATGAAATATTTGTCTCTTTTGACACCATCACCATCTCCAATCTCCAACTTCGGTTACAAATCTAGCAGCATTTTTTATTGCCCCTTGAACAAAAGATTATTGCCTTCTGATTGATCTTCGGCAATAAAACGAATGGACATGTTTATCTAGAACAGCGGTGATTCTATTTTTTTTGTTTTTGTTTTTCAGTAACCTCATTGTCTTTTTCTTCTATCAGAAAAAAATGGCTGCCTCATTACCATGGAGTGGTGCCTGCATCACATTGTGTGATTGCCATTTTTCAGCAGAGACAGGAAAGCCAGTCAGAGTTCACGGACAGATGGATGGAGCTAAATATAGGGCAGGCCTTGGGATAAAAAAAAAAAAAAAAAAAAAAAAGATTTACTGCTGGTTCACCCATCCAACAGATAGCACAACATACAGGAAATACCATCATAAAGTAGCTTTGAGAGTATTCATATTTGTTAGAATGGCCTAGTCAATTTCCAGTCTCCCAGTTTAGAATCTGTTGCAAGACTTTGACATTCATGGATCCATCCCATTATAGCGGCTCGACTTGTTCAACACAAAAGATCAAAATGAGAGACTTTGTTATCTTCAGAAATCATATCTAAACGCACCACTTTTTTGGCCAATATTGTGTTTTTTTTAATGTGTGCCATAATCATAAGTCACATCGAATCATTACTAGAGGCTGCATACTCCTCAAATAAAACTAGTTGTATTTGCTGCATCAACAAATTACACGAGAGGAAGTTTTTGGTTGGAAGGTTTTGAAAAAATAAAAAAAAATTTAATATTCCAATGCAGCCAGAAAATACAGCCCTGTCCACATCCTATGCATTATTCCACCTCTTTTTCCCTTCTTTCTTTCCCTCAAACACCCATACATAAAGACATCCTTGCACACATTTATCCTCCACAGCCTGGCTCCATCACGGAGCGGCATTCTGAATCCCGTATTTATATTCCTGTCACCCACCGGGCAATCTAAAGAGGCCTATGTCTACAAAGAGAGCACAAACCAAAGAACATCACAATTTCTATGAGGATGATGGCTCATTTTGCCTGTCTTTCTTGATGTTTTTTTCTTCTTTTTTTTTTCCATTTTGTTTGTCTGCGGGCATTTCATTTTCATACGAGTGAAGAAAGCCAAAGCGAAGCTGCCACACAGCAAGGAATGAAAAGGCCCAGAGTTTAAATAAACATTTGATCAAACACATTGAAACCATTCACAAGGCTAAACCTTTTCTCCACCTCTACTTTGTGGGAAGCCAAAGACCAAAATGGAAAAGGAAAGCCAAAAGCAGCAGCCCTTCTCGCATCTATGTGTAAGTTTGCTTTGAAAAGAGGAGTGAAAAATGCATGTAAAATAATTGCAGCAGATGTGACTTGACCTTATATCTCCCACAGCAGCGTCTTCTCTCCACTTCAGGGAGAGTGAGTATTTCTGATAGCGGCCAGGTTAAGGGTCACTACCTCTTATCACTCACAGGTTAGTGGACAGAAGAGGATGGATTGCTGATCGACTGCACTCTGGGAGATTCATTACTCCCCTATTCAATAGATAGGTGAGGCCTCTGCCTCATTTAAAGGCGAGGCATTCGACTGCAGAGCTTGCCAATTTCCATGCTCGTACAGTTTGTGAAGGGATATTATAGACTGAAACATTAGGAGTGTTAGTCAAGGAAGAAAAAAATGTTTAAAGGAAGGAAGAGCTAATGAGGACAGGAAAATTGACGAGTTGCATGGAAAAAGAAAACGCTGACTGATACGGTGAGGACTGGCTGGTGTTCATGCAGGAAAATGCTCGGAGAAGCCGTGAGTGAGAAACGGATACACTCAAGTAGATACCCCTAAGTGCTTCTACGTTTTTGAACGTGTGTGTGTATTTATTGGGATTTTAGTGAAAGAAATTTTTAAAAATTGTGTATACGTTATAAAGCGTAAAAGCAATGCGCTTTAACATCATTTTCACGAGGAAGATTTTTCCTCTTGATTGCTTTTTTAAGCAATCTGAAAAGTGTGCAGTGTGTCTGTGTCCAGTCAGTTTGTGGGAATTGGAGCTGTCTTTTCAGCAGCTCAGCACTTGTGAAAAATAAACTTTTGCTCCTATTTTGTTACAAAGCAGCTTAAGATCGAACTCAAACATCCCCTGATATAAACATCGTGGCATCGGCTGGCTTTATTTAGGCCATTGTCTGCTGGAAGTCGCAGGATTTGTTTCCCAGTGACCTTGAATTTAGCTCCATTCATCTTCCCTTCAACTCTGATTGTCTAAAACCTAAAAAAAAAAAAAACAAAGCAACAAAAAAATAAATTCCTCGGCAAGATACTTTCATAGAATGGTCTGCATAGGTTCATGTGCAGTGTAGAGACGCATTGAACACCCTGGGCTGGTACAATGTCCATCTCTACAGGTGGAAATACTATCCCTTTATTCATGGGGAAAGAATGAAAATAAAATCCTGAGGATAAACAACATGAATGCATTCTGTAAAGTAAAACTATTAATTTATCCTGAAAGCCCAAACTCTGTTTATGTCCTATTTCCCAATCTCTCATAAATGAAGACACATTTTATGCATGCATAACAATGTCAAGTCGGCTCGGGCTGCTACCTTGTAGGACAGTGGACTATTTACAGAAAGGTCTCCTCAGTCTACCTCTGAACCCTGTTAGAGGTAATAAATAGCCTCATTATTCCACCAGGCGGGCTTTCACTATCCATCCGCATGTGTCGCCTGCATTGTTTCTAAAAAAAAAAAAAAAAAAAACGGCTATCACATTGCTGTGAAAAGACTTCCTTGTCTCTGTTTCACAGTTCGCTCCTGTGAAAACGACTCAACATATATTTATTTTTCCTGTCTTATATAAACTGCCATTTGTCCATTGAGACAGATTATCTTTTCTGTCTGCAGAGGCAAATATAAAATTCAGAAGGATATAGAAATTGTTTTTCAATTCTCCTGCTACCTGTGAGAGACAAGTCCTTAGTTTTATATATATAAACTGTGTTCAATTTGATCCAATTAGGCAGGTATTCGGTGTTCTCTTTAGGTACAACCTCTTCCTACGTGTTTGAATCTTAAGGTTGTCAATATCTTCACTGCTTTTGTTTCTTTCTGTGCTTGGCATTGTTTTAAACAACATATGATGAGGTATGTTGTTTCTGAGTTGTTTTCATGATTTTTGTATTAGTTTTCAATCTCTTAGGGTTAGGCCTTCCACCTTATGTATTATTTCATTCCTTTATCCATTGTTTTTCTCCATGTACTGCAGATGTTTTGATTTTGTTTCTAACTCTAATCCACACCTGAGTCACCTTTCGATCCTAAATCAGACGTGCATTTTCCCTCAAAACTTCCTAAAGAAAAAAAAAAAAAACAAAAAAAAACATCCAGCTCTTCTTGAGTCTCCAGTGAAGCCTCAACCTCACGAAGTACTCCACACCCTTTCCCCAAAGAGCTCCTCCAGACTAGCGGCAGCAGCAAAATACAAACACCTGGCGGAACAATGAGCTACCTGAGCTTCTCCTACAAACTGCTTCTCAGTCCAACACTCTTAATAATTATTTTACATGCCACAATGAGAAGCATTGTAAACATGCTGATGGCAAAATGTCAGAAAGAGTAGGAACTTCCTAAAGAGGCTGAAGCCGCTTTCAAGGCATCAAGTTACAAAGTCAAATTCATCTTATGTAATATCTTGCAAAAAATTATCTAGCATCAAGATAATTCATAAACTTCATAACTCTACATACCCTCAGGGGTTCTTTATCCACTGTCTCCACAAAACCATTTTAATCTTAGCTCACAATTATTATAATTCTCCACAATTGCCTATTTTGATCCGTCTCCAGCAATCCCTGAGTGTATTCACAGAACCCATTGTTCTACTAAGGGTGATTTATTTTTGGAAATCATGCATACAAACTCTGCGTTGGGCAAATTGTGAGTACATAAAGGAACTTGCATAACATGACGTTTCATAACTCATAATAATATGGAAGGTTAATCATGTATGTTTTGTTACCTTTTCTTTTTTATCTTACTCTATTTTTTTATGCTTAATTCAAAACCACAAGTATGACGTTTCCCTCTAAAATGAGAGAGGAAAAAAAAACAACATTAAAACAGCCAGGTCATCATTTTACTTCAACTTTAGAAATGTTTACTTTATCCCAGAGGAATACCAAATGTGTCAGCAGCCCTCAGCCCTGTTGTGAAGTAGCAAATGAAATTTGTCCCTTACTTCCTGGGACTTTTCCACTGCTTGTTTTATGCTTACTCCTGCCTTTATTCAAGGTGCATCTGTTCATATAGATTTTGTGCCCGATTTTCATAGTGAAAGTCCAAAGAGACTTTATGTGTTTACGCTGAACATGTTAATGGAATGGTTAATAGACAGATAAAACTGCTAGACTGTATTTGTTCTAATATGGTGAGTTTTAGATGTAAGCTGTAAAACCAAAGATGGGCACGGTCCTTTCATTGTCTCTTTCTTCTGAACATCTAGTACCTGACTTTTATTAGACCTTTCTTAGTAACGCATGCACTCCTTGGGTGCTCATCACACACACGCTCACACGCACCCTCTCTTCCTCCTTCCTTTCTAGCCTACAGATCCCCGCCTTCCACCCAAAACATAATTACAATCCAGGAAAATTTCTTCATGAGTCAGTACAATTCAGGCAATTTGCAAACACTGTATTTAATTCTTTTCCACGACACAGGGCACGATTTTAAGAATGTTTAGCGACTACGTTTCACACAAATGCTGCCATAATATTAAGCTGCAGACGAAAGGGGCTATTCTGAGCTATCATTACACGGGTCCGCCTCTCTTTTCTTAAAAACATTAGGAGAAAAAAGGTGAAATTTGTGAAAAGGGGGATACACTGTGCATTAGATATGTGTTTGCTGCATTAGATAAATGATGTCTGTTTGAGGTCACTGACTAATGGGGTTGTGTGGGTGCTACATATTGTCCCCTTTGTAGCTTTCTGTGTTATCTCTGAATGGACCCACATTTGTATCTTTCAAACAAGATGTCCCTTTACAAATCCGTTTTGTTGCTCTCACTCTCTAAAAAACTTTGTCCTTTGCTGATAATTCGACATTCACGCTCTTTACATACAGATACTTTATAAAGGATGCATTTGCCACCCTGGAAAATTATGCATACCCATTGAACTTTATTCATTTTTTTTAATATATTGGAAGCAAAAGACTTCAATGTTTTTTATTGAGATTCTATGTGAAAAACACAAGTTTACTGAATATGAATATTTGATGATTCAAGTTTGATTTGCAAGCCACTATGTTCTACATTCCCCCCCCCTCTGTACCGCAATTAAATTGATAATTTTTCTTACTGGATTAGGAGATTTGTTCCACTTTAGCTCCTGACATTTCAGGTGTGAGGTTGCACATTTGCCTTAATTGCTCATCATAGGTTAATTGATGTCCCAGTGCAAGTCACAGTGTGCAAAGGGAACTGGCTTCTATTGGTGGTGTCCCAAGCTGTCTCAGAACACAGGAATATACTATCTAACACCATATCCCACATGACAAAGACAGATTTAAACTACAGTCCCCTGTAATCTATTATTGAAGGCGTGTGCAAGTGTTTTCAGTTTAAGCTCTTCCAATACTCCATTCATATTCATTCAATTATTCATGAGTGTGATTCCTTCTCGGTGTGTCTGACACACTGATGTTGGTTACAGGGATGGTTCTGACATAAATGGTGCGCTGGTCAAGCCACAAATATCCTCTTCTCCAGCCCTTCTGTGAAAAATAGTAATGTCAAACTATCTTAAAGAATAAAAGAAAAATCATGTTTGACAAAAAAAAATAAAAAATTGTGTAGTTTTGATCCAGCCATGAAGTATAGTTTTAGGCTCTCTGTCTAAGGTGGCAGAAAAAACAACCCTTTATGAGTCTTCACAAAGAAAATAAAATGTTGAAGAATCTAAATCTTTGGTTTCGGAGTCTGCTCGACTACGACAATTAGTCGCATTTTTCCAAACAGCTCCATTTTGTGTGGGATGATCCAAACCAGAGGTTTAGTAACGTTAACAACATGCAAACTGTGCTCAAGACAAAAGCAGATGATATTTGCTAATCCGTTTCACCGCCTTTTAGAAACCTGGCACCCTGAGTCATCTGACTCTTATTTAAGACCACTACCTGTTGACTCTCCTGGGATATGGTTATCCATCCCACTTTTGGGACAACCAATCACTCTTCTTTTCCTTTAGGAGGGTGTGTTGTCCTCCACTATATGCAGATGTACCCTGACATTCGCAGAATCTGCACAGAATATGCTTGAGGTGAATATAGTTGTGATTTGCATCAATCCTCTTTGTCATTTCAATGTATGATGGTTCGTGTAACATGTGGTCCTCTCCACTAAACCCAGATTTTGGCTGCCCTGTAGGTCTGTTTCCCCACCTGTCTTCACGTGCCGGCAGCAGAGTCTTGTCTGCTGCACACGAGGCATTTTAAAAGGGAGAAGGGATTTCATCTTCCAGGAGATGTAAAAACTTTATGAGCGGAATCTGCTCATAAAGGAATGTTGAATGAGCACAGATGGGATGATTGAAAATTTCATTGAGGAATGATGGAATAGATTTACATGAAACAGTGGCAGAAAAGTCATTAGACCCGGGCGCCAGGCACCCTGCCTCTGCTTTAAAATCCCCTTCTATTTTGTTTCATGCAATAATTTATTTCAAAGTTTGTCCTGTTTTTCTTAAGAGCTCTTAATTTAAAAAGGCAAGACACCTTTAAATTAAGGTGCCTTGCACACATGGCATATAGTGTCAATAGATAGATAGATAGATAGATAGATAGATAGATAGATAGATAGATAGATAGATTTGTTTTTTTTCCCCTTCTCTTCATGCATGGCCAGATGTCAAACGTCAAGTTTAGCCTTAAAGGGCTAAGTGTTGATTTCTCCATCTTGTATAAGGACCGAGGCTATAATAGTTGTGAAAAACATATTTTCTTACCCTGATTTAAACAAACACCTGATATCTAAGTGGAACATCTTACTAGATATTTACAACCCTTTGAGAAACTTGTCATTGACTTTTTCTCATTATTAACTTAAGAGTTCAGACGTGGCGACGGCATGCACATCGATGAGTCATTTAAAGCTATTAAAGAGCAGTTTTCTCATCTTTCTAAAGGATGACATTTTCAGCTTTTCTAATTAGTTACGCCATTATGATTTCTCTTCGCCAAAATCTTTCTGTTGTCTGCGTCGGTATTTGAAGAAAACCACCGCAGCTTTTTAAAAACCCAGAGAATTGGAATCATGCGCTGCGCTTGTAATTAGCAGTGAAGGTTTAGTAACCTCATTAAGAGCAAAAAAAAAAAGGCTGTAGTTGTGTGGCCTTGTTGGACACTCTCCCTCTTGGACCCAGTATTGCTTTGACCCAGGAATGAGACAGGGCCCCAGCAGGGCCGCCACTCGGCTCAGGACAACTCATAATGGTGCTTTGCTTTTATAATCAAAGACTTCATGGCATTTCGGTGTCCTACTCCATGCTCATTATGCTTTGCCCCCGTGTCAACTCCCACTTCCTGCATTGCCAGTGTCTCTCTTTTTTTTTTTTTTTTCCGAATATGCCTCCGCTGTGTATTTAGGCTTATTTCTCGCCAACTGTTTTAATGCACTTCATACTTTTCCTTACTGCTATAAGATCAGCTGAAGAAATGTAAGACATTTAATACATTCCTCTTTATGACTCAATGGTAGCGGTTTGGGGGATTTGAGGAGGTTGTTACTTCGACTGAATCTTGTTCCATCATTCACACAATCTTCTGGGACATGCAGAAGTCGATTTATTTGAAGAACGAAACAATTCATAGAATCCTGCTTTGTCACAAAAGAGAATAACAATAGAGTCGCTCCGGTCATTTTTAACGATTTTTTTTCTCTAATGTTCTGTATGTTACATCCCATCATGTTCATTTAATATAAATCCAGTTGGGCCCAATACCTGAAGCTGCAGTTGACTTCTTTCATATTTTTTAACCAGTTTTAGTCATATATGCATTGCAGCTGTTAAGTGTCTTATTTATGCCCATGCACGTATTTTATGCATAGGCAGCTCTTTATATAGAACCAAAGATAGTTCACACAGAAAATAGCAACAAGGACAAGTCCACCGCCAATAATACTTTTATGTTAAATGTGCTGAAAACAGAACAAGCAATTCCAGTGAGGAGAAAAGGCAGATTCAAGGCAGAGTTCTAGTTAGTGGCTACGGCAGTGATTTTAACGCTGCGTCTCCTCTTCACTTGATGTTGCTCAGACAAGATCACATATTACCTTCCATTTTCAGCACATATTTTACACAGAAAGATTGAAGGCGTTGCACTTGCTCCTATAGCTCCATTTCCTGTGTAACCAATTTGTGTTCCATGTGTTTTTGAAAACAAATATATTTTTTTTATCATAAAGGCAAAAATAAATCTGTTATTTTAGTGCCTTATTAATAAAATCTAGCATGCAAACAATGTTGTGCTTCGTGCTAACATGTTACTTAGCTATACTGGTATTAGTTTGACAGCATTACAGGATTAAAAACTACATTATGCAATATCAGCAGAGTTCAGTTGAATTTGTGTGCTAGCAATGACAGTATTAATGTTTCGGTTTTCTATGTGTTCCTGACTGCATAAATTTCACTTCCTCCCTGCTTTTGGGTCGATGACATGGGAGAGTGCAAGCAGAAAGAAACGAGGGACATTTTGATAAGATTGCAAGACAAATTATGAAGCACTTTCATATGACCAAACCTTTTCTGTGAGGAATACAGTTGGAGAAGAAAACAATGATGATCAGAGCAAGAGTTTGAGTCGCAGGGGGGGACAGCCTTGTTTCTTTGAGTTAAAGTTTGAATCTCATGCCCTCGATTAGAGATCAGTCTTTCATCTCAAGAAGTTGGAAGACATGGTGCCACAGAAAAAATGTCACTCCCACATCACATTTCTGCATAAATTAAATGCTGAAACTTACTAAATTTGACATCCGGATGCAAGGTGGCTTAAACTGAAAAAGGAACATAAGGATCCACACATTGGCCACTAATTATCGGAATCAGAGCATTAAAATTAGCAGTTAAGATGAGCCAAATATGAAAAAAAATAAATAAATAAAAGAGGACAACAACGGAGCCATGAAAGATCTCAGGAATGTCCTTTCATTTCTACATGTTTAGACCCTGTAGTTAACACGCCATGATGAAAACTAATGATCTTCACAACTTAAATTACAACGCCACAATCTTTATATTTCCATTTGATTCCTTTGTGTGATTGCCAATCGGTGGAATTTTCTTCTTAGATTGCTTCTGTATAATCGTCCCCAACTCCTCGTTCCGCTGGCTAGAAATTAACCAGTGAAATTGAGCTCAATGGGAGAAAAACAACAGAGCACTGAAGGGAGATGATAATCTAGCAGAACTGTGTAGGAAGGCAACGACCATGTATAAAAGTATGAAATGAACATAGTAAGTTGTAAGGAAGTGAGTTCTTTTTAATTATTTGTTTTGGGGCTTTCTGAAAAGACTAAACTAGTTTCTATCCCTGCTAAGGATTTTTTTTTTTTTCCATTATTTTCTCCATAGAGTTTTTGCGGCGCTGGTGGTTTGCATTTTTTGCTACAGTAGACTGACAGGAAAGAAGGCGAGGAGAGGAGAGGGGGGAAGACATGCGGCAAAGATCGCCGGGACCGGGAGGGCTAAGGGCTCCAAACGAGCGGCGCGCTAACCCCCTGCGCCACCACAGCACGACCCCCCTGCCAAACGTGTTCAGTAGTATATTGCAGTATCGTTTGTTTGTTCTTGGCTCCAAGTGAGCTATTATGATTAAATCTATCCTTTTTATTCCACTCAGGTGATCTTTGTGAACCACTTCCTTGTGCTTTTTCTTTTTTTTCTTTTTTTGAAATGCATTCATGTATAGCCATGACATTTTACATTAGTCGTAAAGGTAAAGTGAACACAAATGAAAGGTCACTTTGACTATTTTTAATTTGAAAGATTCTAATAAACAGACAGAAAGGGAACCTTGATCATTGGAAATCTGCCTTGTATTTTTTGGCTCAGAAGTCTATTTCTGTATCTTATTCTGTCATTTTTTTGGCTTTCAGTTAGCTTTCTTTGCTGTTTTCTGTGCAAAACATACGATCCATATGTATATTTAGAGATTTCCAGATGTTGTCCATCAGCCTATAAAGTTGTTTCAAGCACTTGACACCACAAGGTTCTTCCTTCAGGAAGCATTAATATCTGTGTAATTTTATGATAATCTAGCCAAACATATCCTGTCATGGTTAAACCATCTCCTCAATGGTTTGCTAATTGAACTCTGCATTGTGTTTTCCATTTTAGCTGCTTTAGATAACAGTTTTGATCATGTTGCGTTCTCTGGTTTAGTTTTGGGAGGATTTCCTACAGGTCCGTCTCAGCTCACGAACCTCATTTTTGATGGATTGTATTACCCATGTAGCACCGCGTCTATCGAAGCGTCTTGACAAATATGTTTAATTTATTGCTGCCTTCTAAGATGATTGTGTTTTTGGGCTCAAACCTTGAAGCGCTGTATCCATGTAAATGCTGCACGCTCAAACGGATCTTTATTCCGGCACGTCGCAGCTTTGCCTGCTAGCCGAGGCTCCTCAGCTCATTTTGTTTTTACCTGAGAGCGCCTCTAAATATTAATGTGGTCCTCTCTCTGAATTACAGCCTTGAAGGCCTGGCAGGTCTGGCAGCATTTGTCTACCTGCCCCCACCTTCCTTCCTCCTCCCTGCCATCTCTCACTTCGCCACTCCAGGCTCAGTCTTTCCATCCCGAAGGTTAATTTCTGATTATATCAGATGTGATGGTTTGTTGGAGCACATTCTTCTCTCTCATGGTTTCACAAGTCTAATCCCGCCTCTTGATCAAAATCCCCCTCTTTTATTTTGCCCAGCGCAAGGCGTCTGGGAACGTTTAGCTTCACAAAGGCGTGGGGGTTAAAAGCAGAGCTGAAATGTAACATTGACATCTATCTGAGCTGTCTGCCATCAGATAAATGGCTCTTTCTTGACAGCCTGAAATCAGCATGACTTTGGAGTTTTAAATTTCTCCACTACTCTCCCCTCCTTATCGCCGGAATGGATCTAGTCTGAGTGGGATAAACAAGCCTGCTGACGCAGCCGAGGCAGGGACCCGAACAGCAGGATTTCTGTTTGCTGTTTTTGAACATTTAAAATGTGCCAGCATGATCAAATTCAGCCTACTTAGACACGCTCTGCCCTTGAAATGCTCTTGAAAGAATACTAATGGAGGGATGTGCAACTGAAGCGGCATAGGAAATCAAAGCCGTACACGCTGATTAAACAGACAAGCTGAGGCAAAAAAAAATTAATAAATGGAAACAAAAAACAAAAAAAAACACAGTGACAAAAGGAAACAAGACACTGTGCAACTACTTCCTGTGGCTGTCCACTCGCGGCATGAGCGACACCATTCATTCAGCCATGTATTTGCTAAGCAGATGATCCAAACTCTGCGTGCAATGCGATTACCCATCGTCACAGTCAGCAGCAGTCAAATGTGAGTCATAGCACACATTTCGACAATCTTCAGTCTGCAGTTATGTCTGCCTGAATCTTTTCTGAAGCAAGCGTAATGTTCAATGTACAACATATAATTGCAGGAACCGACATATGAAATTGTATAGTGAATTCAAACAGTATTTTCACTGTTGCACCTATTGTGGCTCCTATGCTATGTTGAGTTTCACAACTTTCTCTTGAATTGTGTCCTCAAAGGAACAGGCAAGTGTTTTAGTTGAACAAGGTTTAATACCGAATGAATAAGGAAAATGAGTAATACAGAAACACATGAGCATCACAAAATAAAGTTGTCTTATGAGGACGACCAAGACATCAGTGGAGTCCATGTGAAAGCAGGACAAAGCTAAAGTAGTAAACATGCAAACAGATGAGCTATGATGGGAATAAAAATATCATGCAAAAAATATGCCACAAATATGTCTAAAGGGTCATCAATATGCATTCCAATATCTAAAATGTAATGTTTATGTATAATGTTTAAACTTACCTATGTTCCTCCTCTGAAGAAGAAAGAAAAAAAAAATAATACAAATGACTTGAGACAAATTAATGATCATTTCTGCACTGAAAGCGCACCACCATTCAAATGTCTCATGGATGACAGAATTTCCTACCGTATCACGATTGGCTCAGACAGCCTTTCTGCACTACAACATGAGAAAAATAACAGTGGTCACCTGTAGCCTGAAAATGCTCAAAACCTACTGCTCCAATACAGTACTCGTTGAACTTTGCACTATTATCCCAAATACAAAGTCCAGGTTGCACACTTGATTGTTTTTATTTATTTTTTTCAAATAAAAATAAAGTGTCCATTAGAGGATATTAGCGTTAAATTATATGATATCAAAGGAACTTATCGCATAAGTTATAAATGCAGTTATTAAGAAGCTTAAAGCAGGCTTAGGTTCTGAAAAAACATGGCATGAAGCACAGCGTCTGGAAATGTAGAGAGTGTGTCATAGGGACTAAAACTGACCACATTAAGAATGCTACAAGTGGTGAAGAATAGTGCATATCACCCTAATAAATCGCTCGGAAGACGGATGGAGCCAAATGCAGAGCATTTCTGGAAGAACTGTTCGAGACTGCAAAAGACTTGAATTGGAGGTTGACCAAACAGCAGGGCAAGAACTCCAAAAGTAAGCCAGAACTATAAGGGAATGGCTGAGATCAAACCGTTTTCACATCTTAATCCAATCCAGTCTTATCTATTTTGTAAAATAAAAATGCCAAAACATTTACATTCACTTGAATTGCTGGTGGTCGCCAAAGACCTGCAGCTTTGACTGCAGCGAAATTGGAGGGAGTCAGAAAAACACAAATGCAAAGCAATCATGTGGAGAAATGATGCACTTCCTTTATTGGCCTATGTAATCTGAATCAAAAACATTGAGGCCTGAGCTTCTAATATGAGATGTGAACAAATTTGAGGGGTATGGACCCTTTTGACGGAAATAGTTAATTTGTGTATGTTACTAACTAAAATAGAGAAGCCATAGGGCATATCCATAATACATAATGTCTTTCTGTGCCGTTTTGATGCTCCAGTGGTTGCCACTACTTGTTTGATCTGAGCTGGAAAACTGTTTAAGAGAAAATGGCATTTGTTTTAATTGCAGCTACATCTCCATGCATCACTGTGACCTGACAATTAGCTTTACATCTTCCATGTTCCACCAGCCCCTGCCTGTCCTCATCCATTAAAATTATACATCCGCTCATTAATAATAGTCATGATGGAAATAAGCAACAGGGCGGGCAAGGAGGACCTCAAAACAGCCTTTGAAGAGAGCTTTAAATCAAGCTCAGTTGCACTCGTTGAGATAAACAAACATTTAATTAAAAATCTTCGAGCTACATTAGAAGCAACATGAGCAAACGTGTCGCCTCTCTCTCACGGCGCACTGTGAGCTCAAGCGCTGCCGGAGAGGCAGCGAGAGACAAAAGCGACCGGTACTCATTCATATGAAATGAGTGCTGGGATATATCTGGTGCTACGGCGAATGAAGTGACAGCTGGTGTAGAGATTGCAGCAACTCGGCTGACAGGAAAAAAAAAAAAAAAAAAAAAAAAAGACGACACGTGGGGCAGTCACAGACGCGTTACCGCGGTCTCAACATGGATGCCTTTGCAAACATGTAAAAGTGTTCGCTTAAATTCAAAGTTTCAGATAGCTACAGACATGGTCGTGGTTTGTCACATTTAATACAAAATGAGTCAGAAAGTTGTGGAAAAAAAGTTTAACTCAAGAAAATCGAGGACCAACCAACGCTGTGTCTGATTTGGAGATCTAAACTGAGTGAGAAGCAGTTTGTGCCAAGCATAAGATAAAGCATGGGTGAATAAATGGTTTTCATTTTGCTTAGAAAAGGAATGTATACATTTATACATAGTTCTTCCAGTTTGGAACTTCAATAAAAACTTCCTAAATGTTGTTATTTTCATATCCAAAGGCCTGCTGACATCCCGTGTAAAGAAAAACATTGTCAGACCTCACGGAACGTAAACCAGCCACTTCCCTTTCAGTGAGCATATAGATTGAAAGCTTAAAAGCCGTTTTTTAAAACTCGGACAAAGCCAGAGGAAGCTTTGGGCCGTGTTACTAAAGAGAAAAGTCTCTAGAAAGAATAGAGAAGCAAATAGAAACCACACGTCTTTTCAAAACTCCAGGTTTTTCGGGGCAAAAAAATTGTGTTAGGGGGCAAAAACACGCTTAGCACACCAACAGCGGGGATCAGGAGAGGAGATTAAAATCCGTGTGTCAACCCTAAAAAATATTTGAAACATGACACATCAAGACAAAGATAAAAAAAAAAAAAACACGTCAGGACGTTTAACACTGCTGGGAATCAGAATTTTGTGATCTTATTTTGATTATGGGAGTTAATAAAAATGAACTAACATGGCAGCCATTTTATTAAATAATGTAGACAACAATCCAGATTTAAAAAAAAAAAAAAAGAGAAAAACAGATTATTTCTTTCCATTTAAAACTATTTCAGCGTGCCTTGAACTGCCCCTAATACAGAAAGGGAAAAAAATAAATAAATAAAAAATTCAGGGCACAAAATACATGTATTTTGTGGTGGATTAACATTTAATTATACCTTGCACGAGAGCTCTACCATAATAACTTTCTCTCTTCCATCTCACTCTATCATTTAATAGCTCCATTGGGCTGCCACAAAAGCAGCAACGCTTTCAACTGCTGAGTGCTTTTGTGGTCCTTTTTACCATAGCTTTGTACGTTGAGCGGCTCCAATTAAATACGACCCGTGACACTGAAATAATTTTAAAAGAATGCCCAAACTTGGTTGAGCTGCGTCCCGATTCTCCCGGGGTTTTAGTGCTGTCATTTCTCTGCTAGGAGTCAAAGAGAATAATTATCTTTCTCTTTTCACACCGTCAGCCTAAACACCATTCATCAGATCTACAGGGCTGCTGGATCCCTACCTCTGTAGAACTCGTGTCAAACCTCCACCGTCTGTGTCAGTGTGAGGCGGGACTCATTAAAGCCACTGGATTTAATTTAGGGAGTGGGAGGGGTGGGGGGGAATGCTGGAGGTCTAAAATATGCAGATCAGTGAGCTATCCATAAACCCGAAAGATTCGGAGGCAACAATATGTATTAATAATATATTGCAAAAAAGAAAAAAAAAAAGAAAAGAAAAATGTCTGCCTTCAAAGATGAGGCAAGTGTTTCCTGGAAGCAATAACGAGGGCGCTGCTGGCAGGGCAGCACGAACATTCAGAAGATCATCTCACCAAAAGCTGGAGTCGGCCTGGGGGACGACACCCTGTGTTCACAGCTAAACTTATTGTGCTGAGAGCTTTCAGACTTGAAGTACTTTTGAATATTGTGAAGTCAGCCGGTTGTGCATGTCTTCTATGTTGTTGGAAGGAGGATAATATGCATGAGTGCAACTGAAGGAGAGAATGCGTGCAGGCCTGCCATCCCTTTTGTGCTTCTTGAAATGCACAACAGGACTGGGACCGTAGCAGGCCCTATTAGAGGCCACATATTACTTTATCTTTAGTCTTAGGATTTGCCGTTCAGGGCGAAAAGGAAGCAGGGATCCAGGATTTGCACTTTTTCCAGCTCTGTGTGTTTGCAAAAGGATCCTCATGAGCCCTCCTCTTCAAAGCCTTTCAGTGTTAACCAGTCTGTTTCTTCCTTTCTATTTCTAAAAATCAGTCCAAACCAAAAGTCCCGCTCAGGGCTTCCCTACCTGCCTGTCTGCCCTAGTGGCTCTCTGGAGCTTTTTCAAAAATGTTGGAAAATGTAAAAAGATGAGAGTGGGAAATGTATATGTTTTTTTTATTTTAATATGGTTTCTGTTGGAGGACAAACACGACACAAACATTGTTAATGTTTTCCAATGCTATAAAAATGTGTAGAATAATTATTACGTTTCAGTATTTCTCTCTATGAATATGTGCGTCCTAGACTGTGAGACGATTCTTCCAGCTTTAATCACATTAATTGCAGACTCTACATGGAGTTAATTATATTTCAATCAAAAACCGACTATCAACAAACAAAGCAACTTTTTCAATTCAAAAACCCTTTTTGCTGCACAGTTATTCATGAAATAGATATATGAATTCGACAACAAATATTTGTTTTTAATCTGGTTATTTAACCATCAAATTGGCGGAAAGGGCTATTATACCCATTCAACTTTCAAGTGTTTCTGATCAGCAATGGAGTTTCTTAAAAAACAGAATGCTTCCCCAATTGAAAAGTTGACATTACAAATGAAATTGCTGCAACATGTTTTGAATTTATGCTTCAAAATTAAGGTCCTAGACTAGTTTCCAACCTTATCCCTGCTGAGGGAGGAAAAAGCACGCGCAAATGCATTATTTTTTTTCATATATTAAAAGCCGAATCGCGTTTTTATAACATGTTGACAGCCCCCTTTTGGATAAGAAAGCAGCAAAGGCAATGTGCTGTAAACTCTGTTGTAAATCCCAGTGTCGGCCACTGGAGACTGTGAGGTGGGAGGAACGTGTTATTCAAACACATCTGTCTTTCTGTCTCAGTAACCTTAAACAGACGTGTCAAAATATCCTGATGAAAACCTGAAATCTGCATTCTTATGAGAAGCTTAGTTCTTCCTTTTGTGTTCAGCATGTTTTGCAACAACACATAAAACTGCAGGAAGAATGAAATAAAGCATTTTCCCTTAATAAAAAAATGCTTTATTAAAGGAAATATATACCTTTGATGGGCCAGTAAGTGATGGCGTTGACATTTTAAAAGAAAATCCTGAGCACGGCGACGACGTATAGGCTAAATATACTCCCAGAACAATTGCAACTTGTTTCTTCTTTAACAAAGTTTATGATTTCCTTTGCATCATTAACTTCAGCTTACATTCTAAATTTATTTCTCGCAGAGCTGGTGAAAAGCAATTAAAAACCACATGAAATGCTCAATGTGCAAATCACGAGTCTCTGTCAACGTTTTAAGTGATCTATAGATATCCAACATGGGAAAAAACAGGTTTTTTTTTTTTTTTTTTTTTTATTCCCACTTTGAATAAAAAAACCCTTAGAAATACTTCTTTGTGCCAATTTATTTATTTATTTTCTGTGGAAAAGAGTCGTAAGGAGAGCATAAAATCACAGTTCTGCAAAATATGTGTGCTGGCTTTGATAAGGCCTTAGCAGGATGTGCTGGTTCAATATCTTACTGAGTAACCCAAGTGCTTTGGAGCTTTAGGTCAACAAAGCGAGACATTCTTCCAGATTTCCTGCTACAAAGTAGCATCTATTCTTCAGTCAAGAGGCCAACGCCATCACACTACTATCAGCAGGTTTTACTTGTCAGCATCGTTTTCGTTCGTCTTTAATGCTCCTAGTTTAACAGCAAATACAACAAGATACACACTTTCCCAATAACTTATCAAACAAAGAATTTGTTTGATTTTCTGAAACATTTAAGTTTGAGAATAAAGCAAAATGAAGAGAAAGGCCTTGACAATAAACAAGGGCTTGATGGATCATATCTTCAAGCTCCTAGTGTTTTTAAAAGTGATCAAAGTCACAAATCTTTTATTCGTAGTTTTCTCAGAAAACTATAGCCGCAAGACAAAAATGCAACGCCATAAAACAAACAGAGAGAAAAAAAATAAAAAAATGAAAAGAACAAACTAAGCAGTAATACAGTTTGGCCAGATTTAAAGCAGAGTAAAGTTCTGAAATATTATCCCAAGCTTAAATGTCTCACAGAGCATTATTCATGATCTAACAATGGAAAGAGAGTGGCGCAGCTGTGCAAACCGAGGCTCAAGACGTGCATATGTGACAGACACACATACCGCAGAGAATAGACCGCAGTTCCACGTTGACAACTTTTTCAGTTTTCAGTTGAAAGACGACGTCTCCTTTCTGTTCCACTTCACAATTATGAGCTTTTGTTGGTATATTGATCACAGTTCTTGCAAAAACGCTGAAAATAGTGGTTTCAAAGTGACAGAATTGTGAAAAAATGGAGGATACTGTAATATTTCGCTCAAATTGATCATCAATGTGAACTTTAAGTGGAATGTAAACTTTCCAAACACAGTCGCAAACGGACGTGCCTGTGTCGGGTGTGTGACTGTCAAACGCAACAAATGCTTTTCCGCTTTTGTCCCAACCACATGTCACATTTGGCTCAGAGAGTTCAGCACACACCTGCCTGTGTTTTTCTACCCGCATTCTTATCTTTCGATGACGAGAGGAGAGCCGGCGATTGCAAGCCTTTCGTATCCCCCAAGAGGAAGCTCTTCAGCAGACCCCTCCATCAGGACGTGGCGGACGCCCTCCGGCCCCCTCCTTGCCCCCCCAGAGGGTGAGGGTCACAGCAGCTGTCCTTGTGGGTGTATTGGAGCAGCCCCGATGTCTCCTAACTCCCCCTTTATCGACAATCTCTGCGGAGTAAAAACAGCTTGACAGGAAGATTAAGCAGGAGTAGAGGGGGTATGACAAACGAGGGAGGGGTTGGGTTACAGTAGTAAGGGATGGCGAGGAGGAGGAGATGGAAGAGCACTGCTCCTTTTCCCCTCTAATGCTGGAACAGTCTCTGGAGCTGCCCCCCAGCAACAGAGGGAGAAAAGCATGATGAATAATTAACTTCGAGAAATGTCACAAATGGCAAAAAGGAGTGTAATCTTTCCTCTGTTGGGTTTAGAGATCAGCTTTTCTTTTTTTTTTTTTTTTTTTGCATTCTTTCTCTGCATCCGCTGGAGTTCTGTCGAGTCTGTGAGCTCAGACCTCCGAGCCGTCCCGTAAAAGCATCCGATACATCACCCCCCACTCACACACTTTTCAAATAAAAGCAAATAAAACATTAATATTTGGACCTTTTAGCACTAAAGCATAGGCAGCCCACAAAGATGTATTTATTTTTTCTTTCTTTTTCATCATGGAGTCATTGATGTCAGTCTCATTAGCTGGAAAACTGCATTTAAAGTGCAGGAATCCCTGTTGGTAATGGTTTAATCAATGTCAGGAAGGCTTGCACTGTGTTTCCCCTCTTCGTCTCGAAGCAAGCGTGCCCTCTCGGAACGAATAAAAGATCAAAATAACAAATTACTCTCTTCAAGTTCTAAGCAGGCTAAGTTTGTCCCCCTTCCTCTCAACCTCAGAGCTGCGAAAATGAGTTATGGATTCCTGTGACCTAGTTTAAGGAGCTAATTACGTATATATATCATTTGTTTTGCAATTTTTATTTTTATTTATTTTTTTTTATGTTTTTCTAAATCTATTTCCGAAGAGACCAATATCTCGGCTCCCATGTGTAGCCGTGCTCCAATTTTGGTGTCGGTCTGCTTTTCAACATGCAGCACAGAAGACGCACTGGCGCCCTCTGTCCATCTGATATTCAGAATAATGACCATGATGAGGATAATTGTAGGATTTCAGATTTAGTGCTATTTTTAACAGTGAAGACATAGTAGCCTTTAGCTCACCCTGTTGCGAGTACAAATGAAATTATAAAAAATGAGATGCTTTAAAGTGCTAAGAAAAGGCATTCACCTCCTGAAAGATCTCCTCTGTTTCCATTTCTTGTGGCCGTGAGTGTTCCTGTCCATCAAATTGATCTTATCAAAGATAAATTTAGTGAGGTAGAAAGAGAAAAAAGGCTTTTAAATAATAACATCTGCAGTAAGGGCCATTATTCCCACATGGAGAAAATGTGGAAGAGAGGTGAAGCGTCTGAGGCGTGGCATGCCCTCTAAAATTACATCAACAGTGCATCAGTGTCTCATCTCTGAACAGCATCTAAAGTGATATTTGACCATGTGAAACTTCTGAGGGGATGTTTACCTGTGACAAAAAAGAAACTAAGGTTTTCTAAGCAAAAAAAAAAAAAACATCGGTGATCTCCTTTGCTTTTGGACAAACAATTCTGTGGGCTGACGAGGCAAAAGCTGAGCTTTTTTTAATGGCGTGCTTCTGTTTACATCTGTCATAACCATCCGAATCCAGGAACGTGTTAGCAGCCAGACATGACGGTGGCAGTGTGATGGGGTGGGCTGCATTGTTTCTTCAGGACCTGATGAACAGTTGAAATCACAATTTGTGCTATTTACCAGGAAATCCTCAAGATTTGATGCATGTTTCAAAAACACAGCTGGACGATTATCCAAGCCGTAGCTCTCACCGGCTCGACGTGGACAAAATTACGGTTTGGGGGTAAACTTCTTAAAGTGCAGAGCTGAACCTTCAATGCATTTAATCCTGAAAACTACACAGAGTGGCCAAATTTAAAAGAGGAGTGAGCAGACATACTTCCATAGGAATATGGCCACCATCGCCACCAAGGTGGCGAAACCCATTGGGAAACTATTTTTACTCATTGGCTCAGGTTTACTTGGATAAGCTTTTCTCTTAATAACTAAAATTTACATTTCTGTGACAACTGCATTTTGTATTTACTGTCCTTACCTTTGTTGGTTAGATCTAAAAAAAACGTAAGGCTAATGAAACTCATAAGGTAGATACTGCATAAGACGGAATAAAGCAACATTTTTTGCTCATCACGTTGCAACCGTGTTAATGAGATTCCTTATCTGTAAATGCATTGATTCTTTAAAATGGCGACTGGTTGTGCTGTTTGTCTTCCTTTCGGAAGACGTTAATTATGCCTCCTTTGTGTGTTGGCAAAAGGCAGACGTTCATCTTTACAACACAAAGGTTGGGACCTTAATGATGTACATAGTTAAACCCATGATGCTGCCAAGCGCTCAGAAAAGCTGAAACATGTAGACGGTGCTTGATTACTGTTTCGGTAATGTGTGGATGTTAATGTATGCATCCACACATTAACAACTTCTTCGTACTTCTCAAAAGATGTACGAACGTTTCTTCTGACTTTCTGGAGGTTTTTTTGTTTGTTTGTTTTGTTTGGGTAATGGCTTCTGTTTGTCTTTTTTTTCTGTACAGACACAGCCACCATGAAAAGTCAAAAATAACACAGGTTCTTTATCACCGGTGGCCAGTTTAATCCCATCCAGGTCAAGTGTCTTATCATAATTTAAAAGCAGTGAAGTATTTGTTGTTTGCTAGCTAGCATAAATGCAATTAAGCACCAAATTAATTCATTACATTCTGTTTTAATGGTGTTCATTTTATGCATTGGTTTGATCTTTAATAAAATATAAAATAACAAAAGGAGCGCAGTAAATAACAGATCTTTTTCAAAATGGTCTTCAAGATCACATAGGTGTTGATTTGTGACCTCAGATGTGTTGAAAGTCTCAGCTTTAGTGACAATTGAAAAACTGAGTCAAACTGATTAAATAAGCCTGACTTCAAGACCAAAATAAGAATGACTCGATACATTTGCAAAGTTGTGCCAAAGTAATTGTCCCTGCTTTATTTATTTATTTATTTATTTATTTATTTATTTATTTATTTATTT
>VMRN01000004.1:274478-299258 GCA_010277015.1 Poeciliopsis turrubarensis | reverse complement strand
ATTTATTTATTTATTTATTTATTTATTTATTTATTTATTTATTTATTCATTCATTCATTCATTCATTCATTCAAATATTCCATCAAACATCCCCAGAGACGCTTTATATCTCATGGGATGTTTTCATTTCAGTATTTGAAACAACACATTGTTTCCAGTATTTAACTTTTGGCTGGGTCAGTTTGGATCTTTGTCAATTTATACCCACATTTTACGACTGACAAATGCTTTTTTTATATTATCCCAACCAAACCCCATTCACAAGCTTTTATTTTCTCATGAATAAAAGATTTTGGATAAACATTTTTCACTTGGCACTTCAGCACGTTGATGAATTATAAAGATGAAATAACAATAAAAACTGAAATTGCCTGCATAATTTTGTTTCTGTTTACTGTACAACGCTGTCATCCCAAATGCGATATAATTCATAGAAGTGGCTGAAAATCTTTTTTTTTTTTTTTTAATTATCATCAAGTCCCTGTTTTATTTCTTCCAAGTATAAATAAGAGTCATTAAAGTAAAAATAAACATTTTAAACAGTTTTTCCCTCCTTCGGGAAGACAGCGTGCAATTATTTACCTCTTTGGGTTGTTTATTTTCAAACTGCAGGAATCATTGCTATGTATAATTTAAATTAGAATCAAGTTTCTGGAAATTAATTATTGCTGTCAGATTTTTGTTTACCATTAATAATGCGCTGTGGGCTGCGAACAATAAATCAACATAAACAACAACATGAAACTTGTCAGGAAAAATATATATATAGGTGAAACATGATTGCTCAGCTAAAAAAACGTATATTAATTTTACTGAGCTTTTAGGTAATATTAAATCAGTGCAGAAAGAGAGCAACAGGGAGTCCCCTATGGAGCAATCAGCATGTTAATACTGCAGCAAAACACCTTAAAATCCTCCCTTGCATTAGAGCTAATTTCAAATATGCTAACAATAGCATTTAATTAGCGCACACTTACACCTGAGCATTAAGACTTTAAGCAGCAAAGTCTCTGTTGTTATTTCTCTTGTCTTCCTTTTTAATTATTCTGAATTGGCGTCTCGCTGAGGTTCTCTGGGGCTTTAATTAGGAACTGAATTAAAGTTGTGTAAATACAGTTGGAACGCTGGAGAGTCTTTAAATAGAGGCGTGTTGCATCTGCAATTTCAGCTTCCCTTTTTTTCTGGAAGAGAAAACATTCAAAGTCTTTTGAAGTTTGTCAAATCGCTGCGGGCTTCCTTTCCCCGAGGTGATCCCGCAGATTGATACCGTTATTTTTCTCTCCAACGTCGTCTGCGACACCAAAACTATTTCTGTAAATGGCACTTTTTTTATTTTTTTTTTGTTTTTGTTTTTTTATTTTTGTTTCTCTGAAGCTGTGTGAAAATGTGTAAAATTTTGTTTGCACTCCTGCGTCTCTTCTTTCTCGTGCGTTGATATACTTTTACAAAGAAAGGAACTCGGGAGCGTCACGCATAAACTCACCTGCCCGTGGATGTGTTTAACGCCTGATCCTCCTCCTATGATTGTCTGATTTGCTTTGAAAACCAAGAGCATGAGATTCGCCTCCCATTGGGCTGGATAAAATCCAAACTAAGTGCCTCGGCCCAGACTGCAGGCTTCTGCCTCGGAATAATAATGGGCTCTTTCAGATGTGTTTGTCATCAAATTAGCCCTCCACTTCAGACAAGGTGCTCTCAGAGAGCAGTTCTCGACAGTGATGGAATTCAAATTAGGCCGAGACCGTTTGAGCTTTTTAAGCTTCAAAAAAAAAAAAGAGAGAGAGAGAGAGAGAGAGAGAGAGAGAGAGAGAGAATGAGGTGAGGCACACTGTAAGAGGTAAAAAAATAAAAAATAAAATAAAATCACAGCATTCGAGTTCATTGCAGCGCTTTCCGTCCCGCGTACCAGCTGCTCTTACAGCCATCTATAACTGAAGTTGAAGCTTTCCAAGATTACTGTCAAGTAATTTTTCTCCTGATCAAACGCTTGTATTGAGTATCTTCAAAAGTACGGTACAGCCAGACTCCTTAGCACATCCTGGAAACCTGATTCATTGTTAGTCTTCCTGCTTTGAATTTTTGTCTTCGAGACACCCAGGTAGAGTTCTTCCTGCCTCTCTCTGCTTGACACGTTATTCCTCTTTGATACCTTTGATCAACCCAGGAGGGGAAAAGCTGCCTTGAGAAGAACCATCACTCCAGCACAGCAGGGGGCCACCTTGAGCAGGAGGGAGAGCAGGATGGAAGGGATGGAAATTCCTCTTTTCTTCCCCTCTGGCACAGTCTGTCTTGCCAGCACACGCCCTCTAAAAGGTTCAGCAATAATTGAAAGAGTAATTTGGGACTCAAAATAATTCACATGAAAGTGATGGGTATAAACAACTATTTCACCCTGGGTAAAATGTCAATGTACGGTGCTGAGAAATGATATTTGCCTGTAACAAATGTTGTCTCTGGTACCAATAAATACTTCTGAACATTTTGATCCCAAAGATTTTTGGAGAAAAAAAAGCATTTGGTATGTGTGCAATAACGAATACAAAGTCCACTTTGTATTGCCTTGTTGATGAAACTGTGCTATATAAATAAAATTACCTTTACCTTTTACCTGTGTGACCTGCCTCTCACCAAGACGGCCACCAGCTTCCCTTCTGAAACTGCGCAGACGAATGGATGAATATTTCAGGTGAAATAATTCTACTTTCACATTGGGAGCATCACTGCTGAAGATACATGGCCACTAATGAAACACAGAAGCGAGGAAGATCAATTATCTCGCTGCATTGTGTTGGATCGCAAAGTCACAGGATTGTAAACACACCGGCAATTTTTAAAACATTTCCTTGTCGGCACAATTTGAAAATTGCTTTGACCGAGGTAGAATATTTGTTTTAAGTCTGTGAGGTGGGTTCAGTGGTTACGTTGGAAAAAAATTTTTTTTAAATATATTTAAATTAGTATCGGAGTAAAATGGGCAGCTTTTTTATTATTATTGTTTGCACATATTAAAACAAGCAAACACTAAACTTATTACTAAAATGGTTGAATCTTGAAGATATTTGTATAAACCATAGATTCCTCTGACAGAGCATGCACTGAAGGAGTTAAACTTTAAACTCAGAGCCCATGCTTCCCACTGAATGATGAATTCAGTTTGAAAAAAAAAAAAAAAATCTCCAGCTTCTTTCCAAACAGCCGTGTGAGTGCATCACTTTTAAAAGGACTCTCTAATCTCGTTTCCGAAAGAAACCCAACACATGCAGGGGAAGGCTCTAAATGGGCAAAAAATATATATCTTATTTCCAGAAAATGTATGGCGGTGAGACACAGGACTGAAATAGCTTCAGATTGTCTGTTGAGAACAAGCAGGATACTTTGTAATGGATTGTTTTTGTCTGGGTGTCATTCTATTTTTTTTTTTTTTTCTCTTTTCTCCCCTGCAGGGTTGAAGCAGATTCATGCTCTGTCCATCCAGGGGAACTATGAGCTGCGCATCGACTTGGAGGACTTTGAAAATAGCACAGCGTACGCCCATTACGGCACCTTCGGCGTGGGTCTCTTCTCGGTGGACCCTGATGATGATGGATACCCTTTGACGGTCGGAGACTATTCTGGCAACGCAGGTATATACCGCACGTAGGTTCTCATCTTCTTGCGAGATGTGCTGTGCTTTTGCTATGACTAGACTCTTCAAACTCAAGCATTGTTGCTAAAACCAGAAGCAGCCGACACCTACAACCGGCTCCTCCTTCTTTCTACCTTCAACTGTTATAGCAGTGCAGTATTTTTACAGCGCAGGAGGCGGGTCCACTGCTTAAGGAGTGCAGTTTCTTCCACACACACACACACACACACGCACACGCACACACACACAGAGAGAGAACTAGAGAGAGGCAGAGGCACAGAAAGTGGTGTTGTCTCTGCTCCCTTACCATCAGATCCAAGCCAGCTACCTGTCACCTTGATTAAATTACTGGCAATTAATTGCACAGCTTGACCTGCAGCGTAAACAAAAACCTGCCACTGAAATGAAGAAGCAATTTAAGGGACCTGTGGGGAGCACCGCTTCGAGAACACTGAGAGAACAGGGACAAATATGAGAGAAGGGAGGAGTTGGGTTGGAAGGAAAAGCCAGAGGAAGCAGGTGTACCAGAAGATGAGCTGGGCTAAATAAAAACCCAGATAGTTCTGCCTACAGTGCCTTGCAAAGCCGGCACTCCCAATAAAATAAAACCCCAATAAAATGGGGTTATGTTAGGGTGAATAAAATGAAACACATTTTATTGGGGTTTTATCTAATGGATAGCTGTGAAGTGTAAGAAAATTATGCCTTGTTTTTTTTAAAAATTCTTTCCAAATAAACCTCTGAGAAGTTTGACCAGCATTTTTGATCCGTTCAACTTCATGCTGACCCGAGCATAACATCCATAAACTTTACTGATTACCTGTATGACTCACCTAATGTTTCTGCTTTGATTCAAATAGGACGATCTCTGCATCTGAGATCATCATCAGATTTTCCAAACTCGCTACTGCGGAAAGTAATGCCCAGTCCTTCCTACAGAGTTTGGACTTTCACAAAGCAACTAAAGACATTCTTACTTCTAGAATAAGACTTTCTGTTAAACCTGAGCTGTTACGACATGCGTTGCCTTTTTTTTTTTTTTTTTTATCTGTGTTTCACATTGCTGCCTATTTTGTTGGATTTGCCCTTCTTTTAATATGTGACCACCGTCTGTAAAAGCATAAACTTTTGCCTATTTGCTTCAGTATTCGCAAAAGTCCTGTTTGAATGCAGGCCATTTAAGCGAATTCGTGCTCCCCAGAGACCACGTTTGCTTCCCTCCAGGTTTTGCTGCTATTCTTATTAGGACCATTTGCTGCTGTTGTCCTTCTCTCCCTTCTCCCCGATCAGCCAACAGGTGCTCATTTGCACCGTGAGCAGCTGGATTGTAATGGGCATCAGAGGAGGCTGCCGGCCCCCTCAAACCACCAAGGTGACACCCGGTGCCTTGTAAATGAGCCTTTAAGTGCCTCTGTTGTTTTTCCTCCTCTCTCTGCGCCCTCTGGACATCAACCTGTTGTTGACACCGTGGGGGGGCTCTCCCATCTCCCCTTTGCTCCATTCACCAACTATTTTCCTGCTAACACCAAAACGGATGGAAAACATGAATATGAGGCGTGCCGTCAGGTTATTTTTCCATCTTAGAGGGTTACCATAGTAATGCCAATTGGGGAGGGTGAGCGGGGCGGAGCAAGAGAGAGATGGTGGAGGAGTTTCACAATTAAGCGCTGTTTGATGCCCTCTCTGGCTGTTAGTGATCACCCGATGGCTGGTAAACAACCTCTCATTCGGCTCGCAGCTTTGTCCTTCTTTTCACTTTCTGGCCCCCGATGTGAAGTCAGCTTTGAAAATAAAGGGGAGAAAAGAGATGAACGGAGCAGCGTGGGGGGAGTTCATTGCACATTAAGAGCTCTTTGAACATCCATTTGCAAAAAGAAATCAAGAATATTCGGAGTTACTGCTGCATCTCTGAGGACGTTTCTCTCATTTTACTTGTAAGTCTTTAAAAGCAGGGGCTTTTCAGAGCGGTTATCGTCGTTGAGAAATTGCCAGCGAGAAATCTTTATGTGGTGGGACAATGTTTCCAGCTCAGCAATTTGATTGTGGGGATCAGACTTAGCATCCAGACCATGATTAAGGGCACTTGGCTGTGCCGCATCCCTGCAGTGGTCTTACATCACTGTCATATTCACAATCGTGGGCTGGAGAAAAGCGGGCCCTCTCATTGATTATGCTTTTAAAGCTTTTTGTACAAACAGAAGGAAGGGGGGGGGGCGATGAAAGATGCCCGGAAGAATAAAATCAAGATATGACATTATGCCTCTGTTAAAACATTTACATCGAAAAATAAACATTCAAGCGTCTCCGAGTGCCACATATCCAGATGAAACCATCGAGCAAGCGTGTGTTATTAAAAGCCATAAAGGTCACAAAAGAAAGTTTGATGAATTGGCTGCCAAGTGGCCTGACCTCCCGCTTCAGATAATGAGAAGAAAACATTCTTCAGAACACTGGAGCTCTATTTTTATTTCTGTTATTCTGTTTACCCTAAAGGGCAATTTATTATTTTTCCTATTTAAAATAACTGTGAATATATGCAATCAGGATGAGATCAAACGAAATAGTTTTTTTATACATATCTTCTTTCCTAAATAAGCATGTGCAAACGTTCCCGCAATTAGTCACGTCACAACTCTTGACTTGACTTTTATGCGATGCACCAACTCAAAGATTGTAAAGTGGAAAAGGGTTAAGGTTGGGGTTAGGTTTGGGTTTTACTAAGTCGTTGTGCACTTCAATTCAAATGGATTATTTAGGGAGCCAAAGAAAGGAAACTGTCCTCTTATTTCCGCTTGTAAATGAGACGGCAAAGAAGAAGCTCACTGCCTTATCTGCTGCATCTACTTTGCAGCTTTTTGTGAAAAAGCCTCAACATCAAAACGTTGATGTTGGAAAAACAAAACTCAAAATTCCCCAACAATTGGAACCAAGTGTGACAATACCTTTTATTATTCAAATTGACAAAAGTACATTACTCACTGAGACCAAAATGTAACATTTTAGCATACATGCAATATGTTTCTTTGCTTTAGAAAGCTAGTCAGAGGTGAAAGGAAACGGGCAATTGTTAAATACAGGATGATGCAAATAAAAATGAGTGTTGAAGGATCCAACGGATTTGAAACTGGGATGGAGGTCACTCCTCCAACACAACATACAGCCTCTTGAAAAATGGAAGAGCTTAGACCAGTTTGAAATGGCCTAGTCAAAGCACAGACTTGAATTTTAACAGCAATCTCTGGAAACACTTACGAATTGCATTTTAGAGTTTGACCAAGCTGCTTTTCTTAAGATGTTGGAATGTCCAAAGCTGATAGACAAAACCCAAAGAGTTCTAACTGTATTGCGGTAAAAGATACATTTTGGGAAAAAATCGTGAAAAATCTTCATCCTTCCACTTTCCCCATTAAGGCTTCTTTGCATTTGCGTACCAAACAACATCTGAATAGGTTGACGTTTGTGGTGCTAACGTGACAAAATGTCGACGATCAAAACCTTCTGCTTGTTTTTAAGGTGACTCTCTTCTGAAGCACAACGGCATGAAGTTCACCACCAAAGACAGGGACAACGACCACTCTGAGAACAACTGCGCCTCGTTCTACCATGGCGCCTGGTGGTACCGGAACTGCCACACCTCCAACCTCAACGGCCAGTACCTCCGCGGCCAGCACACCTCCTACGCCGACGGCATCGAGTGGTCCTCCTGGACCGGCTGGCAGTATTCCCTCAAGTTCTCGGAGATGAAGATCCGTCCCACCCGTGACCCCGACAATAAATAAAACTCATAAAAAGGAGGGAGAGGAGAAGACGAGATGTTTTTGGATCATTCAGAAGAAATATATATATATTAAAAAAAAAATATATGGTTTTTGACAGATTGAATTACGTGTCTTCACATTGTTTATTATTTAAAGTTTAGTTGACTGCAGTTGGCGCCATAGCTTCCTCCTTCTTGCTCCCTCATCTCTGTTACTGCCATGACGCTTTCTTTACGGAAGATTCTAACCACGATCCCCGCAGTTTTGATATTTTACCTTATAAAACAGCAAAGTCGAGCCTTGAGCCCACAATCTACTTTGCTGTCTTTCCTCAGTCTAAACCCCTCTGCAGTATCATCATATTCTCTTGACTCTGACCCCCCCATCCTCAGCCCAAAACGTTCGGAGCTATGGTCGGAGAGCGTTCTATCGCATATAAGGGAACAAAACCAGCCCCTTCCCAAAATGCAGGCAGAAGATGCAAATTCTTGGGTTTCACCTGCGTGAAGGGAAAGCTCACCGGTGCACTTTGATACATTTACATCCCTTATCTGTGTGAATGAGACCCAGCAGGGTCGTGGCAATGAGCGGCGCTTCCTCAAATAATGAGGGGGAAAAAAAAAAAAAAAAAAAGAGAAGAGGAGGAAACGAGCTCACAGGAGTTAAATTGGCTGAAGGAAAAAGGGGACAGAGTGCATCAAAGGGGACGAGAGGCAAACGAGAAGAGCACGAGAAGGCGCAAAAAGAATAAAAAACGAGCAGACAAAGGAAAGAGACAACGGAGGATCTCGTTCGTCTGACGTGGGCCATTAGGGAGCATATTGGGCACTTTGTCTGATCTGCCTGCCAGCTGAGTACCGGCCAACCGATGCAACATCGCAGATGGAAACACAGCACTTTTTGTGTGGGTGCGTGTACGCGTGTTTGCGCAGATGACCGTGTGCGTGCACGTCTCTGGCTGAAAGACAAACAGACAAAGCTCTCTCTCTAAGACTCAGTTTCCTGTCAGGAAGTCAGAGGAGTGACTTGACTGAGCACATTGTAAAGCACATGCATGGCTGGCACACCTCCGCTCCGTCCACATACGTGTCAGAATTAAGAGAAGAAAGGTCGCGTCAGATCGGGTTTCTAAAGAAATGGAGCGATTCCACATTCCCAACTCATCAGACTGTCCTCTCTTTTTCAGGTGTTCAATATGAGATTTCTTTCCAAATTTGTTTTTCGCGTGTCGCTCGTTTTCTGCCGTCATGCAAACGTAGAAAAAAAAAAGATTATCAAGGGGAAAAAAAATCTTTTCCTATTGGCTTTTTCTTTATTTATTTATATCTTTTTTTGGAGTTCAAGTTCTGCAGTTTCTCGTGGCAAAAGTCAAAATTGCCTCAAGCTAGAATGGGAAAATATAGATGGGGGGGGGGGAAATACAAAGCCATCACATTGGTGAAAAATTGTGCAATCGTTGCCCCGTAATTTTTTTTTTTTTATTATTATTATTATTTTTATTTTCCTTTAAGCACTGTCAATCCTGTTGAAGCTTTTGTTTTTTTTTTGTTGTTTTTTTTTTTTGGAGAAAGCTTTAAGATATCTGTAGATTCTACTGTACAGCGTGTATGACTTTCAGAGCATGTGAAACATTTCTTACTATGCGAAAACACAACGAGAGAGCACATGGACTTTAGAAAACCCACCTGTGACAAAGAACGAACTTTTCCTCCTTCTCCCCACGGTTGGCGGTGGGGACTGCTGATCTGAAGGTTGAGCACAAGGAAAGACGAGGGTTTGTGATTATCCCTCAAGCACATGCTTTTTTTGTCCCTTCTTCTTCTTCTTTTATGAAAGAACAATGCAAGGCACGTTTTGATATTTGGGGACATTCGCGGCCTCGCGGGACAACGTGCGACCTTCTACCTTTTCTGGATTCTCTTCTTTTGGACAGCAAGACTGGATTGCAAAAGTCTTTGAATGTGCGCTGAGTTTCATGTGTAGCACCAAGCAATGTTGCGCTGAATACCTCTGACGCTGGACCAGCTGTGAGTGTCTCTGGACGCCCCGTGCTTTCTGCGGCAACCTCGGCTGCGCGCGGCACGCAAAAAAAAAAGCTGCCCAGTCACGACTCGGTGGACAGCTGGCCCCTTTCTTCTTCATCAAAAGTACAGACACTTATGTTATGAAAAAAAGAAATAAATACTGAAGAAAAAAAAAACAAAAAAAAAAACAGATGTTACTATGGCACAGAGTTTGAGGACTGATTTTAAGTTTGTAAAATAAGACATAAAGAGAGGGAGCTGGACTGCGAGTGTGAATGTACACAAATATCTGCGCGCGCGTGTGTGTGAATGTTTGTTTCTCTTCTTGACAGAGCATGTGCGTTTGCGTGCGTTTGCGTGCGTTTGCGTGCGTTTGCGTGCGTTTGCGTGCGTTTGCGTGCGTTTGCGTGCGTCTGTTGTGCGTCTGTGCGTACACATGAACAAGAGCGTCTAAATGAATTTGAATATCCTTGGAAAGTTGATTTTCTTTCAGTTGTACAGTTTTGACAGAAAAAAAAAAAACCTTTATAGATTTAATAACCACAGAGTGATATAATGATGTTTGTGTAGATTTTGACAAAAATGGCTGACGGCTAATGAATACCCACAATTCAATTTATCACTAAACTACAATTTTACATGAGACTAATAAGAATATTTATTTTTGAAATAAATTTGGCCCTACTTAAAAGTATGCCCATATTCAATAAGTTAAAATATCATTAAAAAGTATATTTCTGTAACTCGATCCAGTGATTCGAACACATTATTACATAATTACACTTAAAGTGACTTTTACTTTTAATTCGACAAATCTTATTGACATGCATATTATCATATTTGTATCTGCACTCAATACATGGTCTTTCTGCATGAATTACTGCGTCAATGCAGCGTGTCATGCAATCGATCATCCTGTGGTTCTGTTGAGGTTTTAACCAAGCCAAGGTTCCTTTAATCTCAGCCTTTAACACGTCTGCATTGTCAGCTTATTGTGTCTTATCTTCTTCTTGGCGACACTCCCTGAATCCAGATGAGTGTGCACAGTGACGCCATTGTAATTAAAGGAGCTGTCGGTCCTTTTGATGGCTTTAGCAGGTGGGTTAAGCAGGTATTGGTAATTGAATGTGAAAAGGATTAGAAAATTATTATATGAAATTATTACCAACCAAAGGCCAACAGCCAGTTTAAAGAAAGGAGAGGGTTTGTTTACTTCCTTCTTCTCTATTTAAAGATTATTAGTGGTGTGCTCAGAACAAATTGGTGCACTTTTTCCTTTCTCACAACTTTCTCTTAATACGACTGAATACAACTATATTAACAGACTGTTTAAAAAAAAAATACAAATGAAAATCACCATTTATATTTTGTGCTCCTTGTGGAGGATGACTTTACTGTCTGCTCAGCAACCATCAATTCAGCAGTCTTTAACATTATTGAGTAGGCGATGACATACATCATTTAAAAAAAATAATAATTATTAGTAATATTCCATTTCAATTTACCAAAATTAACAGAAATGTCTAACATTTCATTGAATCATTGAAATGTATCCCTCTGTGTAATGAATCTATGCGAGTTTTGCGTTTCTAATTGATTCGCTGAAACAAATCAACTTTTCAATTATCATTCTGATTCACCGCGTTGCACCTGTGGGCACATGCTTTGGTTTACACATGCCGACGTGCATGAGCCAGACCAGAGACGGGAGCGGGAGGTGGAGGACGTCCCAGCGTGGAGTGATGTGACGCTTCTGTCTGACTAGCCTCCCTCTGCTGTTTGTGTTGATAACAGAGAGATTTACATGATTATATTGACCTATTAGTTATTGTGATTGTGAACACCACCTACTGGTTGCCGTGCTGAACTGCGCCCGTACCTTTGAACCCACACCCAACCCCCCCTGTGAACCCGCTCCCCGACTTGTTGTGCACACTGAATATGTTACTGCTATGTTCCCCCTTGTTATTTACATGTGCAGACAGCTATTATTTGCCACGCCCTGATCTGTTTTTGTTGTGCGAATGCCTTTATAGTCACTTTCCCTCTCCGCGAGCTGCTGCTGCAGCTTGCTAAGTCTCCAATGGAAGAGGAGATGAAAGAGTGAAACCAGAAGCTCCAATCAATCCAAGTTATCCTGCTCACGACAGAGCATCAATGCCCTCCCCCTGGTGCCCAAACCTTCCACATTTCTTAGTGTGTTTCTACTTAATTGCCTTAGCCTCTGCTGCCAGCCCCGCCCTCCCACCCCATCTCCTAAATTTTCTGTTTTTTTTTCCTGCCGCCCTCTCTAATGCTGTGTTTTTTCTCCCTCCGTTATCCAGCAACTCTCCCTCCATCCTCCGTTTCCTTCATTACCAGCGCAGAACTAACTATGTTTTCTCTTTCTGTTATTTTTTTGGTGACGTAAAATAGATTGTTTTTGCTGAATCTTGATACTGTGTTTTAATGTTCTTGTCGACATTTAATAAACATTCACATTTTATAATTGCGGAAGAGCATGTGTTTTCTTTTCAGTCTCTCTTCATGTCTGCGCCTATTTGAATGCATTTGGGTTTTATTTGTTTTTAATATTTTTTATTTAGCTAGCTAGCACATTTAAATAAAATATTTTTTCAAATCAAAAAAATCTTGATGGGAAGTTTTGGCGCAATAAACTTTAACTGGGATTAATTAATCTTCTCAAAACCTAAGAAGAATATCTCTGTAACTCTTTATTGTTCAGCTGAACCATTAAAACTTTCCAATAATGTGCTTAGGACGTGTTTTTGTTTTGTTGATCTACCTGTGTGAGGCCGTTATCAAGATTAATCTGTAGTTATTCAGGAGAAATGATTAACTTCCATTTAGTTATCTCTTAAATCATGTGCCACCGTAATAGCTCTATAAATCTAATTTCTCCCAGCTGGTGTGGGGCAGCATTTTTCTACTTTTTTCTAAGCAAGACCTAGGGATTTTATCACAAAGTCATTGTAATTTAAAAAGGGTAATCCTTTTTCGTTTCTACGATGTATGAGTATATATAGCACGAAATAAATTATGTGATCTGTATGTTCTAAAGTTATATAAATCTTACTTTAAGTGTACAAAAATGCATAAGAGAGGCTAAAATGTCCGTGTTTGTTTAAATAGATCATGGCAGAAATGGAAAAATTGTATTTAACAAAACAAAGTACACTTTTGCTACTTGCTCATAAAGTAGATAGCAGTCAGGACCTCTGAATCAAACCAAATTCTGATGATAATTTCATTATTTGCAACCTTAAGGATCTCTATAAAGTCAAAATGCTGGACAAGGAACAAAAAGTTTTGATTTAACACAATGACAGAAGGAATTAAATGCATTTTTATGCATTTTTGAAGATTATGGTCGTCCATCAACGTCAGGACTTTAAAGCATAAAGCTTCCAAACTATTTTGAGTTTGTCATTCTGCAATGAAGAAGATTGTTAACAAAACAAATCTTCTAAATGAAACCATTTAATGGAAGCTTTCATCTTTTTATGAGTGAAAACACCATCAGATTTACCATAAAATCACCGATTGCAAAGCATCAAAATTGCAAACAAAGAGTTCTGGCTCATATCCTATCGATCTGACTCAGTATCTTTAACATCAAGTCGGACAATTGGAAACCAAAATGCATAAATTATGGATTGTTGAAGATTGAACACAGCATACTAGCTGTCTAGAATGGTGTTGAAAGGCTGATGATATTGCATGTGTTGGGTTAATAGACAAAGGACATGAGCATCTTGTTAATCACAGTAAAAAAAAAAAAATTGATTCCACAAGTTTGGAGTGGAAGGAAACGATATGGGCATCGACTGCTATCAGAGAACCACAAGACTTGTGGTATAACGTCATATGCATAAGAGCAAAATAGAGATCCTCTCCCATAATGCATCACACAGCGTGACCACAGCAGCAGGTCAGACTGATGAAGTAATAAAGAATACGACTCTAAGTTAGTGGTA
The DNA here is from genome assembly GCA_010277015.1 of Poeciliopsis turrubarensis. Lineage (NCBI taxonomy): Eukaryota > Metazoa > Chordata > Actinopteri > Cyprinodontiformes > Poeciliidae > Poeciliopsis > Poeciliopsis turrubarensis. The sequence continues at coordinate 285,874 of VMRN01000004.1, read as the reverse complement.
CTAAAAACAAAGTTCTACAAACTGCTAATCACGGGATGCTTCTAGTTTTCATATTTTGGTTTCTTGCTTATTAAATAACAAAAGTGTGTGTAATTTATCTAAGTCCTCAGATTTGAGATCGTGTTCGAGATACTGAGGAATATGTTTTAAATATCCCACAACAACGTCATCAAATCAGCTAATGAAACAGATTATTGGTCATCTCACTTGTTTATGCTTATGCATTTCATAAATTGACATCACTCATAGTTCCTGCATAGGAGTATGAGATTTGAAGAGACACCATTAACTGCTGTTAATTAAAATGTGCAGGAAGACTTCAAACATCCTGCAATGCATTTTATGAGTCAAAGAGACCGACTTAGTAGCAAAAGTAACTGTGAGACACAGTTGGTATTGTGGAAGGTAAAATAAAATAGCTTACATTAAATATATCACACATAGAAAATATAAGAAATGCATCCAGTGGCATGTAGAACCTCATTTCTACAATGTGGTTTGGCACATTTTTCACTGAAACAAGCAGAATATTTTCTAAACCAAATTAGCTTTCACATCGACATACTTTGAAGGATGTCTTACATAAACACATATGTTTGTGTCCTAACTCCATATATTTTTGCTGTGAAAGTATATGTTATAAATATGCATTAGTTTTCTGTTCAAGAAGGAATTTTTTTTTGTTTTTTTCTCTTTTCCACCCGTGGCTACGGCGCTGGCAATGAATGACATAAATGAAATGCCATAATTCCACAGCTGTTTAGTTTTCAGTTCCAGCTTGACTGATTTTATTACTTTTACTGCCTCAGTTAACTCTATTTATTGCTTTTTGTGCGTTTTGTTTTTCAAACCTTCACCCTTCCTCACTGATGCATTATATAGCTGCTTCGGAGTGCTATTTGGAGTGAAACTCCACACGCTTTAGACGAGAAGCTTTCCTGTAATTATCTTTCGAAAAGCAAATACGAGATACGATTAATGTGGCGGTGAACATCAGATCATCGCTAATGTTTGACATCCCTCAACTGATGTTTTGAAAGTCCTCCGCCACAATGCGACCTGTCACGGATAACATTTGAAGTCTGTTCGGGGTTGAAAGCAAACCTGCTAAGCTGCATCCACTAATTGTCTTGAAGGAGTGTGAGTCATGGCTGGTCGGGTGTGTGTGTGTGTGTGTGTCAGTGCGTTGCAGGAGTCATGCCAGCCATGTGATCGAGCTCTTAATTCAGAGTTCAAAAGATGGCAACCGATGGTAATGATTGAATCCGTATCTCTTGAGAGCCACTAGACGCTCAAGGCATTCCAGTCAAACCTTGACACTCTGCTTTCTGCCAGTGCAGTCTATTCATTCCTTCCAAGTGTACTGAATTGGCAGCCAAAACGGTGTTTAGTTATTTTCAGAGCTATGCTAAGTCGTCTGAAATTGCATTAAACTCCTCACACACGAATGCACTTAGGGGTGGATGGGGTGAAGATGAGCCGTTTTCCATATTTAAGATCACTACATCAAGGCAGCTTTAGCTTGGTCACTGACTGACATGTCTGCATTTGTTCCAGGATGCTGCGCAGTCAGAACAAGTGTAAACATAACCGGGTTGTTTTTAGCATGTCCAAAAAACGTCGTCTAATGTATCAACCTATTCCATGTATGGGGTACGTTGAGGCATATTTCTAAATTTTTTCTTTCTCCCTTAACAAACCCAATCCATCCTCCGCCCAACTCAACTCCACCCCTCGCTCACCTCCTCCTACGCCCGAAACAAAAGTCAGGGGGTTTTTTTGTGGTACGCAATTCCTCGTATTTAACATTTTTGTTGTTGTTTCAAATTACTGCTAAGCAGGTGTTTAGTTAAAAAAATATAATAATAAATAGAATGAAAGAATGCCTTTTAGTGGACTTGGAAAGCAAACAGTAACACTGGAAAGAAAGTGCTAAAACTGGATCCTTGGCAAGTTGAGATTCCAAGGCACGCCAGTGGCTCAACTTACCCCAAAGCTACCATTTCAACTTGATTTGTGCTCACAGCTAAAATTCAACACTTTTATCTTTGTTTCATGGCCTCATGTTCTAACTCAGCACCAGCGATACATAAAACACATTTTTAAATATTTATCGTGGTCTACACACAATTCTTATTGAAACTTACAGTAGACTAAACTCACTGTTAAGAGGAGAAAACGTGTTTTGTTTTATTTGTTTGTTTTTTTTTTAAATAAAATTCTAACAACTTCACCAATGTGGTTTTTACTTTCACAGACTTCAAGATGATGTCTCCCTCTGTTTGGACACATAATCAATGATTTTTAGCTCATCGCAATAAGCACATGAAATAAGTTCAAAACCTGGTTTCTCAAAAAGGCACTTTCAATTTGTTCTGACCTTTTAGTGCCCAGGAGAATGAGGGTGGAGACGGGGTGGAGGTGGGTCGAAGCGCGATTGAAGATCCGTGGTTGTTCGGCCTTTTGTAGGAGCTTTTACATGGTGATTGGCTGGAGCAGAGCGACAGTCTGGTGGGCTACATTTCTGATTAACATTAGGCTACTTCTCAGCTATGAAGGTGTTTCGTTCACCTTATTTCTTTGGTTTATGCAGACATACCACTGATCAACAGGACCAAACATTAATGTATTGTTTAGTCACTTCACAGATCTTAATTTCATATCCACTTTGGCTCGTTTGTTTAGTTGTGAGTCAACTGGAGGAGAGTTTGCTTTTGCTTCTGGTTAGTGTTTAAAATCTTGGGAGTTGTGGCAAGCAGCTCCTCAGCATTTAGTAAGTTCTTTATTACATCTCTCTGTCTGGTCTCATTAAGTCTTTCTGCAGGATTTTTGCAATAGTTTGAAGCTTTTTGACCTGATTTCTGCCCCGTTGTTGATTACTTTGTCTCCCTGCCATTCCCAGGCAGTGTAGACTATGCTGTTTTAAACTCTTCAACTTCTTTCTGTACCGAGAAACATTTTTAGTTTTTTTTTTTTAATCGAACAAGCCGTGGATCTCATTTCTATGTCACTTTGCCTTATTTACTTTTCTTTTTACTTTACCTTATTTCTAATGCAGACAGATAGTATTAGCACTGCAGGAGTACAAGCAGAGGTGGATAAGAGTAGGCAAACGTTTCCATGAGAGAGCTTTTACAATCAGTTGGACGTGGGTTTGATTAGATTGTTTTTCATTATATTGCTCCATCTTACACTGGAAAAAGTGATGCACGGAGCTGTTCATTCAAGCTAATAATTTTACATTGTAAAATAATTGGCTTGATGGTGAAAGTCAATTTTTTTGCATTCTGAGGTGTCAAGTTTGATTCAGACTGAATTAATCACACTTCTGAAGGAAAGAAAGCAAATACTTTAGTTACTCTCAAAACATACTGAAAGGAAATGATGTAATATTTTGAATCTGAGTCACGTGAGAAGAAGTTGTGGCGAAGTGCTTGGAGAGCATCGTCCGTTTCGGGTCCGAGCATTTAATCGAAGAATACACCTGCGCTAAGTACTAACCTAAGCTGATGTCTTAACAAGCCTACAATTGTATTAATGCAAAAGTCTGAGTTAATGTCGCCTGGTTAGCTAGCTGAAGGTCCCGCCTGAATATGGGTATCCCAGTAAACGCTTTCTTTTTTCGCCGGGTTAAATGTGGTGTAATTTCTGAACTTACACGTATTTCACGAGAAATATAACTATGTGTACATTGTTCGGTTGTAGCTGGAATGAATCAAGGTAGGCATGATTCGTTACCAATCAATCGCTTCCACCCCGGTTAGCTAGGCTACACCGTGAACTTGACTTGCTCAGCATATTAAGCCATGTTAGCAATTAGTTCGTCTTGTGTGTTTATGCCACTATGATTGTAAAGTCCCAGTTTGTTAATGGTAGCGAGGCCCGTTGAAAATTAATGGTGTTTTGTGCATGCATTACACTTGTATGGTATGGTAGGTGATGTTTCCGTTACTATCCTCAACCCAGCGGAGACAGTCCAGAAAACCTTGAGAAAGAAAGAGCATCTCTTCTGACTGAACTAAAGATAAGAAACAATGAGAGAACCATACGGGAGAGGATGGCCAGGACTTTTCAGTTCAGGAGGCAAGAGATTGTGGATCAGAAGCCAACCATCGAGAACCTCATGGAAAGATGGCCAGCTTTATTTCAGATGGAAGAGGTACACTTTTTACAACTTTTTGTATACTTAAGCCCATAGATGAGAAAATGTTTAGTTTTTTTTATTTTTTTTATTTCACATTATTCTTAAATTTTAAGTGTATTTCACAATGTTTTCTTGTGTACGGGTTGATGCAGAGTTTCTGCGGGTTACTGCAGTTCCCCTCCTGACCAAATTTATGGCGCAACTGGACAAGCACTCCCCGCAGCTGCTGAAGATCTTCAGAAAGAAAGGAGGGACCACTAAAGCAAAAACTGCCACGATCCTTGAGTTTCTTGACCAGGTATGATATGCAGTATATAATTAGCCACTAACCACAGCCCTCAATCCTTACATGAAGAGGATGTGCAGATGATGTGCAATTGATGTACATAGAGGAAATGAGGTAAAAGTGAGGTAAAACGAGGTGAAAGTGTCCAACATATATGTGGGACACTTTCACCTCATTTCCTCTATGTTCTGCTCTCCTGAAAGTACATTTTGTCCATAAAGGTAGTCAAGTAAATCCGCTACCCACTTCAGAGTTTGAGACGTGGATGTTGAAATATTTCAGGTGCAACACTATTTTGTTGTGCATTCAAACTCACCCAGGAAGAGGTCAACAAAGTTGATAAATCTTGCAACGAGCCAGCTGGTTTGCAACAGTAAAGTGAGCAAAAGTATGATTTTTACTGCTGTGAAACATCCCATACATTTATACCACTTGACAGCATCAAACTTCAATACAAACACATACATACGTGCAGGCACACACTGAGTATCTGCTAATGAGGGAGCAGGAGGACACAAATAAGTTTTTTTTTATCCAATAGGGCTTCGCAGGGAGTTGAAGTTGACCTCACATGGTTAAAACGCAGACTTCTACCCCCTTAACACTTTTGTTGGAAATCTCTTGCACTTCAGTAGCTTCTGAAAATGAATACCTTGTACTAGTTAATCCCCCAGACTCTATAGCATACGTAATTTAATTTTCACCTGCCTCAGATTTACAGACATGTGGAAATGTTTAGTCACGTTCCGTCCAGAGTTAATTTAAAGAGAGATAATTTAAAATAAAAAATAAAAAGTTTTTTCCATATTATCTTGTGCTATGCATTACATTGTATTTTCTTCTTATTGTAACTTCTAGTATTTACCAAAGTTCAGCTGAAACCGAGCCAGAAAAGAAAGGAGAAATGATGTGCAAAAGGAACATAAATCAATGCCCCCATTAATGTTTATAGCGCAAAATAAACAAGAGCGAACATGTACTGTGCGAACCAAGCCTTTACATCATCATTTCTAATAAATTCTGCATGGAATTGAGCACTGTTTTTGTTTTATCTCTATTTTGGAAAAGTTTTTTTTTTCTTTCTTTTTTTTTTTTTAAATATAAGTGTGTGTCTCCAAAAACCTCTATGGACAGGCGCTCCAATACAACAGAAATAACTTTGCCAAATATCCTTGATAGTGTCAACGAGACATTAACACCACAATCTAGTCACAGAGCCGTGTTGGTGAGTCGGTGTGAAGTGGTGTGAGTAGCACTTTATTGCAATGCAGTAGTCATTTTCAGGTAACACCAATGCTTTTCACATTATTTAGGCAACAGAAATGAAGCTCTTTATCTGTGGTGGCAGAAGAGACAGCCACCACATAAAATAAATAATTTCATTAAAAAAAGGGTCAACAAAAGTAGAATCTAGTAAGGGACGACTGGAAATAGGAGGCTCAGGCAGCAGGGAGCAGATTTCTGACAAGACGATGGTGAACAGGCTGAGGAGGAGGAGATGAATAAACCAGAGAGGTGAATGCTTAACACAACCTAAAGGAAATGTACATAGGAAATACAAGAATGAACTAAGAGTTAAACACAAGGAATAAACTACAACTCTAAGCAGAATAATAAATAAATATTTACAATGTTATTTGTAAGAAACCCCCAGAAAACCCCGAGCAACCAATGATCATGACAAAATTTGTTTTTCTTGCAACATCACGAAAATCCTAAAAACTCAAGTATCGCCAAAGCGTTGGAGCATAAGCACATTTGTGAAGATCCAAAAGACAAACACTAGATGTTGATGTACAGTTTGATGTGCATCCTTTCCTTTTAAAACGTTGAGCTGTGGTTCCTGATTGGTTGTTCGGTCCTGACATGTGTGGGTCATCCCTACGGTTTAGGTGAGGCAGCAAACATGCATCAAAAGCTTTGCCCCCCAACCTAAAAGCATGAAACATGATGTTTTCGTTGTTGTTTTTGTTTTTTTAGTTGTTCAAATTACACAAGTTGTTGTGAGTTTATGATATATGTTGTGAGGATTTACTTGACATACTTCACTCCTCATTTTGTGTGTGACCCATAAAGAACCCAAGTATGATCAGAACGACACTAAGGCACATTGTTGCTTATATATCTTCCGCTGTTGTTGGCTTCCTATTTGCTAAATTGTTTAAGAGGCATTAGCATTCCCACCGTGCATCCCTTTTTAACACGTCAGCTGAGTAACCAGCCAGATTACTGCAGAACCATGAAAACCAAATAAACACATGCTCACCTGACTAAAATTGCATTAGTTCTGGTAGAGCACACACGTGATGGTTTTTTTGCTCATCTCAGTGCTAATGACAACAGAAACCCGTCTCCATCACCCGTTATTAAAAGGAGACACGGCTAACAGTCGTCTGTGCTCTGCCTGTTCCTGCTGCACTTATTCTGATGCAAGGCGAAGCTTTACCTTCACACCCCCGACCTTTAATCTGATAAGGACCATCCACTGGCTCTGACGCAGATAATGCAGCGCTATTGCTGCCCTGGCTTCACTTCATGAACACCCATGGGGGGATTTGCATTACGGCCTGCTTACATCTTCGCATCTCTTAAAAGGCAGGAGATGGCTTATTGCAAAGCCATGAATGTCAAATGGAAAACTATAAGGCTCTGTTGCTGTGATAGGTGTTATCTTTAATTTGTTTCTGGTTGAATTTAATGCATAATGTTGTGTGCAGTCTTTAGTCAATGGCAGTATCATAGCATGAAACCCACACTGTAAATGTTCACAACCAAAACTAATCGTTCCGTTGATCATATGGCATAGACCTCCGTCGCAATACTGAAAGTGAGATATGCTGCTCTACACATTTACTGGCAGCCCTGGTGTACACCTGTGAAAATTAATTCATCTTTGCATCCTTTAACACTGGTGGCAAGATAAATATGGTGTCTCATCCAGTTGTCACAGTTTCAGCTATTTTAATTATTGTTTATTTGAGCAGTCTTTCTTCCTGCCGTTTCCTAAATATCAACATATATTTGCATAATATGATCACCCACCTGTGTTCCCACCTTATCCCGGCTGAAAAATGGCAAAGACACATCGCTGTGTAATTCAAACTCAATTTATACCTCAAGATGTGTTTTTTTTTTTTTTTTTTTTGGTAGCAGAAACTTTGTAAGACACTGATCAAATTAAAAATGTATTCATTTTAAAACGTTTCTGTCGTTTATTTTACAGGAATTATTAAAGGTGCAAGATAGTTGTGGCAGCAGAAAGCAATTATTTCTAAAGGTTATTTATTCTCCTTGGTTAATGAAAAAATGCTAATTTATTGTAAAGCCTTTTATGCGTCTTCACAAGGTTTGCCACTCCTCATTCCTCCATTCTTTTCAAAAATGTTATACATTTTTTTTGATAACTGAGCTTTGCATAATTTTCCGCAGAGCCAAAGAATGGAAACAATTTGCAAAGAAATTCATACTGGGTTACAACTTATAACAACTTATGTTGTTTTAGTTGATTACTTTGACAGAAGCATTAAGTTTTGCTTAAAATAATTTGCTGGGTTAATACATTTTCCTTTGATTGCAAAGCAGTGGATGACAGAAAAAAGGTGGCTGCTTAAGATAAATTTTGTATCCATCTGAAATTAAAACTTTGAAGTAGAGAAGATATAAAGCACTTTATCTGTTTTAGTTCAAATTTAAAGACCAGTGTATTTTGCTAAGTGAGATGCAAACATAATCAAGCGAATTACTCTTACAAATGCAAGCAAAGAACAATGTTTTTAACTAGATTTCACACTTACAGACACAGCAGCAAACTCCCTACTGTAGTAATTTATGTGTAAAAAGGCTGAATGATTTAAACGCATTGTTGCTTCTGCTTTTGCTAGCACTAACGTTTGTATACCAGGCAGCCATTTTGGATTTTGAGATTGGACTTGTTGAGAAACCTCTGATTTTCCCTATGAAGTTTCTGACCTCTAGGGACATTTCACTCCATTCTTCCAACTCTTGGAAGTGTTTCCTTTAAATAAAATTCAAAATAGATTCTTGAACCAATCATGTGACGCATATAAATAGAGAAGGTTTTAGCTCTGCAACTACTTCCCCCCCTTTTGAAGGTTAAGACGTATGAAAACAAGCTGAATAGTCTTGTTTTCAAAAGGTCTATGCAGAGGAAAATTCAAGTCAGAACTTTTCTTCAAAAACCGACATTTTAATTTGAGGACATTAGTCAAAGCATTATGTATCTTCAGCGCTGTTTGTTTATTTTTTGTTTGTCACAAAATCATGCTCAGGTCTCGACCTCCGATAACGTATACAAAGGAGGAACACGGTGGAGAAAATTTGAGAAAACTCATTACGTCTAAACGCATCTTTGTCCTCATATTTCCTTCTGGATGTTTTCCGTGACTGTCTTCGAAGAACGACTCCTCCAGCTTTTCCAAATACGATTACCGCTATTGTGATGGCAAAAGTTTTATTTTCCTAGCAGCAGGGTGCATCCATTTACTGCGGAGCACTTTTAGCCTTGAATAACCGCTGAACGATAATTATGCCGGTTCTCCTCATTTTCTTCATGTGTGATCTGTAACTGATTTCCAAAACAGTTTATAATGACCGTTCAGTCGCTGCTGAGCCTTTTAAACAGAACATGCTGGGTCTGTATTTTCTGAAAAATAAAATCAACTTTTTAGCCATAAAGCACATAAAAATTTCAGGAGGGGTACAGGAGGTGTGTGTCTGTTTTTTTTGTGTGCGTGTGCGTGTGTGTGTGTGTGTGTGCGTGTACCTGTAAGGTTTTTGCTAGAGTCCAAAAAAAGTTTCCAATACTTGTGCATGAAATCAAAAAGTTTTAGCCAAAACACCTGAAGAGTGCATTTATTAACTGAGAGAGAACATCACTCTGAGTCCAGCTGTATTGTCATTTATTTGCTGTTCCATGAACGCAGCATGACAAGCAGTAAAACGCGCTCCCTCCACCAATGTGTGTACTCGCCAGAAAATTGTTAGTGGTTAGTTGTCGCATTTCTAAGTTAGAGGTGGCGAATGCTCATATTTTTCGGACTGTTTGGATATTCAGCTCTAATCCAGTGACCGTACTTGTGCTATTGGGCTCTGGGCCCAATAGCACAAGTACATAAAGGAGATTCAACGCACAGCTAAAGAAGAGGAGAAACTGACAAATCAGCATTTTTGTGCAATGATGTCTGGACTAATGCATCTGAGCACTGTTTTTGACAACTTGTTGGATGTATCCCACGAAGAAAAAAGGCAATTCTGAAAAAGTCTGTCAATATATGCAAGATGTCCCAAATGATATGAGCAATATTCAAAGGTATACTTCACTTTATCTTCAGTTTTTTTCTCTCTCTCCCTGCAGTTGTTCTGTGTTTGACCATGTCTGAACCTCAGGAAAAGCCATAAAGGGAGCTGCAGCTTCCATTAGCTGTATGCACTCTGTGTTTCTGTTTTTAAACGTGTCCTAGGCTAATGCTATTATGTCTTGACAACTTGTAGAGACAACATTATTACTTTGTCTAAAATGCCACTCTAATAAAAAAAAATAAAAAAAAAAAAGGTTCCTAATTTAACGGCTTTCTACTTTTTTAATCAGGCAAAACTCTGTGTCAATCTGAAAGTTGCAGACACATTTGTCCAGATTCCTGACGATGTTGTCAAAACAAAGCGGTCAGTCACTTTTATATTGCACGAGCCACACATTTTGGGCATGTTTCCATATCTGATGAACTAGCAATAAATGATCTTCTTGTGTGACTGTGGAATCAGGACCTTTCATCGCACCACAACCTTTCAAAGTGAGAGGGATAATTTCCATGTGTGTGTCAGAGCAATGGCAGAGTTGCTGGAATGATCAGCTGAAGCAGCAGTCGCTCCCTGCTTCTCTTCACGCCCTTGATATTCTGCAGTCGGTTGTGATCAGCTTTCAAATGCTCACGTTTGTAAATGTACTTGAGATCTGAAGTTTCTTTATTCTCCGCAGTACTTTGGCGAAGCCCCCCGACATGTCAAGACCGTAATTAGAATGATAATGCGGGGAGAAAACATGAGTAAGTTGACGAAATACTGAAGCAACAGTGTGTCTGCCTGGTTTAGAGCGGTGTTACCTGGTAAGAAAAGCTTTCTTTAAAAATCAGAATCAGAAAAGCATGACCCTCCAGTTTTCGATCTGACTGGCTATTTTCCAATTCTTGACAGCATTTTAGCAGCACCGTCAGTTTTGAAAAGGGGGGGATTGGAAATTTCAAAAGACATTGTTGTAGTTCTACGTTGACTCAACAGCATATTTTACCACAAAGGGTAACCCAAAACATGCATTGCAGAAAGCATGTTTTGGGTTTTTCATTTCACATTTAGACTTGTTTTGGAAAATTTTATCTTTTTTGTTTTATTATTTATTTTAGACTTGCTGACTTTTATGCTACTCAAATTTTAAGAACTAGTTTAGTTCAAAGTCCAGAGTGACATGAAAGTTTCCCAATCTGTAATTGTAGAACTAAACTATCTCTTAAAACTTTTAAATATGCAATAGACATGCACTCAGATATTAACAAACATACGGTCATATGAAAGAAATAAGTCTTTTCAACAACAAGAAAGGTCACATGCTGATGCCTAGTCTTTATTGTTATTATCTTGAAAAGAAATACATTTACTTACAGGTAAAAAGTAAAATTTTATTTTATTTATTAAAAATGTGTGTTTAAACTAAAAATAATAATAATAATTGTAGGGTTGCTTTTACACCAGTGGACAATCTCTTTGTCGTAATGCAAAAGGTATTGAACACTATAAGGTAAAATTTATATATATATATATCAGTGACGTGCGGTCAGGGGAGGCAGGTGAGGCACGGCCTCCCCTGACATCATGGAAAGAAAGAAATGAAAAAAAATATATATTTATATTTATCAATTGATTTGTACTATAAAGTAATTTTCCATTAAACTTCAC
>VMRN01000004.1:233610-274078 GCA_010277015.1 Poeciliopsis turrubarensis | reverse complement strand
TGTGTGTATTTATATATAAAATACACACATATGTGTGTGTATTTTATATATAAAATACACACACATATATATATATATATATGTGTGTGTAATTTTCCATTAAACACTGCACACTAAAGCGTAACCTCCACCTTTAATTTCAAAAATATGTTTTCATTTTAAGTGTTTTTTTTTTTTTCTTTTTTCAAAAATGTTTGTCTTGTGTGTCCTTGCAGCTTAAAGGAGCAAATCATCCCTGACCCAGTTGCTGAACATCCAACTGAACCTTTTCAATAGAAGAGGTTGAGACAGCGTGTCCCTGACAATCAGGCATGCAGCTGGAGCTGGAAACCTTTTGTGACTCTCCAGCTTTGGCAGCCGCCGTGACGATCCCTCGCACTCCCACCAAGGGCAACACTGTGAGACGGGGGGGGAATCGCAGTCATTCATTTTGAAAGGAGAGTTCAGACTTGAAAAGTGACTGAGGAGAGCAGATGGATGCAGGAAGAAAGAGCTGAGCATTTTTAAAAGAAGACGCGATCTTGAGTAGAGTTCGGTTTACTGCAGGTAAAAAAACCAAAATAAAAAAAATAAAAAAAGATGTCACAGCATTTCAGTGAAAATGGTTACTGGGATTTCCAACAGAAATCTGGAGCAAAGAAATGAAAACAGTTGCAATACAATAATTAAGACCAATGCCATTATTGTAAACTCAAAGATGGTAACCAAAGGCTAAGCTAAACAATTCCTGATGTTTATTTAAATTTCTGCAGCTAAAACAAGGACTCCTACTTATTTCTTGTGAAATTAGCTTGCTTAACACTCTGTCATGGTAAGCACAGAATCTCTGCAGGTGAAGTTTTATAAATAACCCCTGGACGCAGATTTTACTCTTCTTCTTACCTTGCTTGGATGGTGTGCCTAATTCCATGTTGACAATGGAAGCATTTTTAACCGCCTACAGCATACGCATGTGCTGATAAAACAACTCAAATCCCAACTCAGAGGTTCCTCAGGGCTGAGTTCCCATACCCCTTCTAATTATTTCATGAATTCCCCTTCCTCTCACTTGCTGTCCTGGAATGTGATTTCACTGCTTCACATATAACCAAACAAAAACAGCTACACACTGATCACGATGTTGTATGTAAGCTGCTGTAGCTGTCACTGAAAATGCCGCATTCTCACATGAACATGTCAGACCACAGTTGGAAACATAACTAATAAGCAACATGACACAACACTGCACCGAAAAGGTACATTTAAATATTTTAAAAATAGACTCTACCACTTTTAATCAATTTAGAACAAGTTCCCATGGTTTCTCACATTGGCTGTTGTTGGTTCTTCGTTCTTCATCTGATGTTTCAATAGGATTTAAATACTGTTAAGAGTTGATAGTAAACCTCATGAGACTCTAATGCTGATGGTAAACTCCTTCCACTGCTTAAGGACTGCAATAGAGGCTAATCAGATTTTAGAGCTAATTAAAATCATTACTTGAGATGCAGCGCTGCTAATTGTTTCACAATTTGCACTGTTCCAATAAAGGTTTTGTATTCCATTACACGATTTACGTTCCTGAATCATTTGCAGAGAGTAATTTGGTCCACAGCAGTTGAGTAGGCTACATGTTTCTGTCCATTCTGTAAGACGTTACCATGCTCCATCCATGCTCTCCATGTTCATGCAGAGATGCATTTCCATGTCTTGAGTTAGGGGAATGCAGTACATGTGAAAGCGTCACAGGACACATGGTAGTGTCTCTAGGTTTCCTCCGAGCCCCCTTCCATTCTGTGGCATGTGACGTTATTGTGCATCAGACTAATTTATGGTGCTGGCAGGTGGAAGGTCCCGTTGGGGACTAGTGGGAGCTGAGGATCCAATTTTCTGTCTGACAGACACAGGAAAGAAAAGCTAGCGACTTCCTTATTACTGGTGACATCTCACAAATATGGAGCACTGGCTAATAGCCAAACACACATCATGAGAGCCTCTGATTGAAGGATGCTGGTGGGAAAAATGCGAGGTTTCAGTCAACAGGCTTTTATTCAAATTTCACAAAGGGCTCTCAGTTAAATTTGTATTTAAGACGCGACCTCATCCTGTGCGGCCAGACAAACAAAACCCAACAGTGCCAACATATGCAAACATGGGCACAAATTGAGGTAGGACCTGATATGAGAATAGTCAGGTTTCTTGACAAAAACTCGAAAAACAGCGAACTGCCCTAAGTCTGTGGCAAAAACATAAAATGTGCAGCGGTTTCTCGGAGAAGAGTGTTAAGGAAAGAAACCGGTCTGTCCGCATGCACATGATGACCTGAGGATGAAAAATGTGCTACCAGAAGTTATTGATCCAACTGGGAATTTCATCGTTAAATGTCTCCATGTTTTTTTGAAGAAAACAACATGGACACTTTGGGGCCCTTAGTAATAAAAAAACACCACTTCAACATCTGCCTGTTGTTCCTGACAATGACCATTATCAACTGTTTTAGAAACAGCTATAAAAATATTAAATTGTGTCCAAAAACTGAAAAGGGTTACATTTGAAGGAAGGACAATAAGTTTATTTTCCTAACTAATACAGAGGGATTTTGCTTGCATTTGATGCTGTTATAAAAGCAAATAGCAGTTTCTATATTTAACATTAAAAGGAAAAGAAACAACATCACAGAGCTGATGAGCTAATTGGCTCACAGCACAGCTCCTGCTCTTAAACAGATGTTTTTTTTTAGATGATTGAGTGTCACTGGTACTGTGTGTGCAGTAAATGTAAGTCATTAGAGTATGGAAATGAGTGGAAAAAGCAGAGTCTCAGTTTTCTTTTCTATTTCAGCTGCAAATCAATTTGGCTTAGAAAAATAACAACTGAGTTTAGAAGGACCGCTGATCCATACGGCTCACGTGATTTATTCTCTGAGGTGCATCAGAAAGGAACATGACATGACTTAATGGATTGATATTGGTGATCACTTCTATCTTTCTTTCTGGTACTTCAATCATCTTTGATTTGCATCTTTAGAATGTCGCAAATGTCGACACTTTTGGCTCTAGCACATAGAAACGCAGCATCAAAAATGTGTCTCAGTTGTTATGATCTTAAGCTTTAGTTTTGTTAAAAAAAAATATGTTACTGGTGTGCATTTTTAATTTTGTTGGGTGATCACAGTTTCTTGCAAAACATTGATTTTCTTCCCTGACTCGATTCCAGCAGGTGTGCAGTGGATTTTTACACCTTGGTCAAGATAAGCAGACACCAAAAAAACGAGAAGAAAGGATGAAAGTACAGCTGGGATTTAAAAAATGAAGAACAATACTAAAAACAAAATTGTACTCGTCGTCATTGGTGAGGATGACGGTAGTGAAATAAAGTCAGACTGTACTGACATGACCCCAACCCTAACATTATGTGAAAAAAAGGGAAAAAACGTCTCGTCTAAAGGGAAATATTTCAGCCCAGCCATTTGGATGTGGTCAAAAATAATAATGTAGTAACAATAAAAAAAAAAAAAAAAAAGAATAATAAAAAGAAACATTTAAAAACAGTTTTGGGATCAACTGCACTTGTTCGGTTCTCTCAAGGCTCTCTGCCAAAGCCAGTTTTTGTTGTGATTGTACTTTCTAGCTATTTCATCACATTATTTTTACCTCTAATTCTGCTATTAAATAGATAGAAATATGTTGTAGTTTGATAAATCAATTTTTTACAACAGGAGTTCTCAGAAGCCTTTATTATTTGCTCTTTTATGAATTCTTGAAATGTACTCTCGACTTGTAGCTGAATCATTTTTTCTTTTATTTAAGTTTCTGAAAAAGGTTAAAACGAAAATGTAAAAATAAACATGTACACCTAATAAAAAACTCATTCACTTTTCTCGTTGTCCCACGTTAAATCATACCAAAAGTGTGAAAATAAGCCTTTCAAAATATAAGGAAGAGAGGTATGGAGATGCACAAGTCTGGTTCTAGACTCACTGTACTGAAAAAATATATATTTGCTGTGTTATTTTCTATCATGTGACTAAGAGAATAGCAGTCAAGCTTATTTTATTTTATTTTTCACAACTAAACTACCAAAATAAAATAAAGAGTATTTTCAGTGCTTTAGGTACATGACAACAGATGGTTTCTTTATTATGCCTAAGCTGAAAAATCTGAACGTTGATATCTGAGTGACTCAATTATGTTTTTCCCCCGTTCTGAATAAATCCTCCTTTTCCTTGGCATTTACCAAAGCTGGAGACAGATTTAGAAGTTTAATGTTGTTCCTCCACTGATTCATTTTGTAACGATAAAGTCTTTTGTTTTTTTTTTTCTAATTTGTAACTTTTTATTATTATTATTGCTCACGGGTGTAAAGCCTTCACTTCTTCAAAATATAAAAAATTTGAGATTTTTTATGTTTTTGTAATGCTTTGTTTTCTCTTTCTGCCACATGTTTTAAATTACTTTGGCTATTTTCACCATCTTTCTTGCTCTATTTCAGTGGATCCCAAAGATTTTTTCTGGGCTCTCCAATGCATCACAATAAAATCCCCCCCCAAAAAGAATAAAAGAAATCAAGTGGGCACACATATCATTCAACCAGACATAAAGCTATACACATATTTTGTTTTCAAACTGCACTGAAGTTTATTACACACTCCAGGTTGCAATAAAACACACTACAAACCATCTTTACAGTGAAACACTTTTTTTTTATTATTCATCCATACCGCTTCACATGCCCCCCCTGCGATGGCACTGCGCCGCCCCCCAGGGGGCGCGACCCACACTTTGGGAACCACTGCTTTGTTCTGTTTAGATTCTTGCCTGTTTCCACATTCAGACCTTGCTTGGGCCTGAAGTTGAAGCTCTGGATTTACCAGCCGATCTTCGTCCTTACCCCGCTTTCTTTTACGCACGCAGCTCTGAATCGTGACCGAAATGATGAAACTGCAGATACGAGACATTGAAATAAGTTTTTTTTTTTTTTCTTTGTGAGGTTAGGCTTGGGAACAAAGATTTTCGGCTACCCTCTCTAAGCTCCTAATATCTTCTTGCAACAGCAGCGGAGGTGAGGGTATCTGATTATTATGTCTCCCTGAAGCCTCGCTCTGGGGGTATTCTGGGCATGTCTGGCTGGGAGTAAACCCAGAAGACCTGGTGTAGATTATTTATTCCAACCAGAATAAAAATGTTTCACTTTCGCCCACGCTAAACCAAGATTAGCTGAGGGACACAAGAGTTGATTTTAGTTGTTTGTTGTTTGTTTGGGGGTTTTTTTAGAGTGGAGAAAGGAATTTAAACAGAGAAAAATACCATGTCACTAAATATCAGAAGCGTTGCTTAAACATATATTTTATACTGACTAATTTCAGTTTTAAACTTCTTTACTGCTCAAAAGGACAAACAAAGTCAACTACTAAGTGGTCTGGCAGTACAAAAGGGACAGAAAGGGAACTGATCCCACTTTCCTTTCTCGTACATACTAAAATGTTTGTTTTTTTATTATTGTTTACAGTTAAAACCTGTCTCTTTCATTTTCTCTATGGTTAAAACGTCCATCACAAGTTTCACAAATTTTATTTTTAAATTCTAGTTCTAATTCACCTGAGTGGTGAATGTCTGTCACTCCTTAATCATCTCAAAAACAGGCTCCCTGAAAAAGCAACAGCTTCCCCCTGACACATAATTTATAAGCTGAGGGAAAATTGTGCATTTTTAAAAAGACAGTCATGGTTTCCTGAACCATCTGGTTGATGACTCTGCTCAAGCCATCTATTTGAAAACTGTGTATTTTCGCTGTCCTTCAGTTTTACGCTGTTGTTTCATTATCCTGAAGCAAAAAGTGTTTAAAGCAGGAAAATAACACGATTTTTGGTGGTTTGGTAGAAATTTGCCCTCATGACCTTTTTTCACTTTTACAAATGTCAAACTTTTTGCATAGAGCATCTTTTGGGAAAATAAGAGCGTTCACTCGTTTCTGTGGTGCCAGTACCCAGCAAAACATCTCTGTTATATTCCCAATTGATTTGTCGACTGTGCTAGCAAAACATTTTTCACAATCGTAGGCTGTCCTATTATCTTTACATGGTAATGCCTTTGTGTTTTTAGAGAGGTGCGGTTCCAAATGACTTTTTGTATGTGTTTTAAAATGACTTATTTCACAAAACAGTCAAATCAATATTTTAGTTTTTGAATCAAATAAAACGACATATGGACCTTCTTGCACACTCTAGCACACATTTATTCAATCCAAATCCTAATTCCACACTTGTTTCTGTTCACCATTCTAGAAACAATTTTTTCTATCATCTACAAAACAGTGGACGAGCTGAACTTATTTTTTCACAGATATAAACTCCACCAAGTTTATATTTGTGAATGCATGTGTGCTGATGAACAACATATGATCTGCAAAACGACAGAAATAGAGCAATGTAAATTAATATTTCTGTCTGCGATGTAACGCTTTCTTCGTTCATACTGCTTTGTGCACTAGTCCCAGCTAATCTGTATTCCCACTTCCTCCCTCCATCCTTTGCGTAACCTCTGCCCATTTCCTGACCGAGGAAAAAAGTGACAGAGACGCGTCTGGCCGCATCGTGCTCCGTTTTGTATGATCTAAATTAGTCCTGATGTGGACGAGCATGCCATCCTCGATTAAGATAAGTCGTGGTGTGAGACAGGGAGATCAAACGGGGCGGGGGGGGGGGGGGGGGGGGGCATTGAGACTGTTCAAATGAGACGTGGCCAAATGTATTCTCAAAGTTAATATCTCCAATATTGACATGTTGGCTGTTCAAGTTGTCTGAATTGAATTAACTCGGAAGAAAGCTTAAGAGGTGAGCTGGGTGATATTAAAGCTTTGGCCTTAGATCAACATATCTGGGAGACTTCCGGGAGATGGGAGAAATCCACGTCTCCTCAGACAAGAAACGTGACCTGAGGCGAGAGAGTTTGGCTCAGGCAATAAGCCTGAAAATCTAATATGGTGGCAGGGGCTGTCCCAGTGGACCAAGCGTTTCAAACAGCAAAGGCAGCGGGAAGTCTTTACTATTTTTTGTTTTTTCATTTCGTCTCCCGGATTCTCGCCACTCTCACCTTTTGCTGCTGTCTTTTACGTCTCCATATTATCAAGCACATGCCTGCACAGAGACATTATAACACCTACGTAAGGTGATTAGCTGAGTATGGATGGTAACCATAACCTTGTTGCAGACTTTTACTGGGCAGTGTTGCTGACAAAGTAACCTCATCTTGCCTTCAGGTAAACAACACCAACCCCTTTGTTTGCCTTGTGATATTCCTTATTTTCCAGGATTGTCAATTGTTTTGTTTTTATCAAGTTTGTTTTCTTACAACTTGGTCACATAATGCCAGTGGAAATTAAAATGTGTCAAAAGCTCTAATTATATCAACATCAATTGTTATTTTAACTCAGAGTCTCTGTTTTCTTGTGTTTTACGCCCGTGTTTTCCATCCACTATTACACAAGAGTTGATATTTCCTCACCAAGATTAAATAAAAACCCTTTTCTTGCATTGTGATCAGCATAGATATACATGCAGTCCACTATCAATGTACGGTATTGTAGGATATTTTGTGTTAGTTCAATTAAACATTACAATTTCACGTCAGCCTGATCGAGCACAACAAAATGGTAATGTGTTTCCCTTTTTCTACTAATCAGATGAAACTTCAAAAAAAAAGAAACATTTGTTCTGTCCTCCAGTCAAGAAAGAACTCAAGAATAATTCAGTTCTTGGTTATGATGAAGCCTCACTTCTACCTTCCTGTGATCAATCATTTGCTTCATGAATTCATGAAGCAATAATCGTTCATTATAATTCAAATCTGCTGGCTCAGAAAATTCCCATTATTGACTCTGATAATTCAATCAATCAATCAATCATGGCTTTATTAAAGACACAACTAGGTCCACAAGAGGAAAAAAACAGTAACAGTAATAATAATAATAATAATAATACAAAAAAATAAGATCAATTATCTCCTTTGTTTGGAAACGGTGAAATCCAAGCATCCGCAAGCAAAGCTGGGGGTGAACAACTTGACAGACATTTTTATCGCTGATGATGCATATCGTCGGCTGTAGGCAACACTCTGCTGAACTGAATCGAGCCTGATATTTTGATATTGATTGCAGTTTTCTACGATAAAAAAAATGCCGGAGATAAAGTGACATTTTCATATATTTTATTAAGAAATAAAAGCAGCAAACGCCTGTCTTTGGTTTGAAAGTAGTTTCTATTATGACGTCGTCTGCATTTGGTTTTATCTGCCAAAATATCTTGTGATACGTCTGTTTTTTTGTTTGTTTGTTTGTCTCTTTCCACTGCAGCTTCTCTGAACAGAAGAAATCTTCTTACAGAATATTCACATGTTCTCATGAGACAGACTTTTCTGACTTTTACAGACATTTCCATTTTTCTCCATGCCACTCCCACTCTCTCCACCAGCTTCTTCATTATGCACAGCTGACTGCACGATGAACTCCACGTTTCCCTTGGGAAAGTGTCCACCAACGCTGCAACATCCCCTCTACGCCCAGGTGCACAGCACACTGGCTGGACATGCCTATGACAACAGGGACGATGAAGTCAGTCGTTCCCGCCAATTTGCTTGCAAA
Source organism: Poeciliopsis turrubarensis (assembly GCA_010277015.1). Classification (NCBI taxonomy): domain Eukaryota; kingdom Metazoa; phylum Chordata; class Actinopteri; order Cyprinodontiformes; family Poeciliidae; genus Poeciliopsis; species Poeciliopsis turrubarensis. Next base: position 265,462 of record VMRN01000004.1, on the reverse strand, counting down.
AGTATTAAAAAATACAACACGTGTGAGGGACAGAAATACAAATGAAGCTTTTTTTTTTTCTCTCTCTTTGGGTTGTTACACGGAGAGGAAAATTGGAGACATCTCTCCGACTTGACTGAACAGCACAGCACATAAAGTCTGTTTATTTTCTTCAAGTCATTACACCAAGCAGCAGCTTCCAAAATGGCAATCCATCCGTCTGTCTCTGCCATATTCGGCACTCTACCTTTTAGATACTGAACCTCTCAGATGGTCAAATCACCAGAGAGCAAAAAAAGCAAAGAAAAAAAAAGAAAAACTGGAGTTTGGTTTCACATAATCACAACTACGTCAATGATCAGTAATAAAATATAAAGCAAACACACAATTCCTAAGTCATCTTGGACCACCTTTCATAACTTGAATTTCCACACATCGTCAACCAATCAAACTCCCGGGTCCTGTTCTTGCCAGCTTGTTCTTTGTCTTTGCAGAGGATGCACTCACACAACAATATTAGTCCTACATGCATTAAACACAACAACACATCGGTGCGCTGTGAACTGCTTGCCATTGATTTGACAACATTCAAGAACATTCACTGTGAGTTAGTTCAAATCTGGAGCTCATTAAGAAAGTAATGACATTGTTCAAATTAAGCCAAAAAAAAAAGTCTCAATTACATTTTGCCAAAAAGCCTACCTACATGTGGAGGAGGGTTCTGTGGTCAGATGAGATGAAAATACTTTTTGGCCAACATTCAAAGGTGTACTCCTACCTAAATGCACGATCTTCCTCCTCTCTGACATTTTGTGCTGCAGGACAAATCTGGAGGAATACATGTTAGGACTGGAAAAGACTCCCATGGAGCACAGATTTAACTTCCAGTGGCACAACAGTCATTAAAAATATTGCCAGAGAGCTTCACAACGATCTAGTCCAAGTCCATTGTGTTAAACACCTGTTGCAAATTTTGAAAATTGATGACTGATTCTTTCTATATAGGCTTGAGTTTTTTCCCAAAGAAACAGTAAGAATGTGTGTCTTAATTTTGGTTTTCAGATGACTTTTTACAATTTTATATACGTATATTTTTACATTTTCAAAACCACATGTTGTTCCATCTCTTGCAATCAACTATTGGATGTAATGGCCGGTCACGTGAAAATCCAGTAAAAATAATAGACGTTTGTGGTGCTAATGTGACCAAACGGAAAAGTTAATTGGGTATGAACAGTTTTATTAAGTATTATAGACCTGAAAACTTCTTTTTTTAACATCTGCACTGACTTTAAGAACACAGCCTATTGCATTTATTCTTTCCCTAACCTCTACTGAGAGATAACAGGATCTCTGTTCACCACTACCATCAACATTCCTGGAACAATTGACACTTTGCATGCTCTAAAATACAAATTAGATTGCATAATCTCGATTTAAGGAGAGGAGAAAAATGGTGAGAGTACCTTCACAAAAGAACCCATTGAAGCAAACAATAGCCTCATAGATCTTCTTTGCTTTCCTTACAGCTCTGATTAAATGAGTGTGATGGATCTCATGATCATTAAGAAGACAGAGGGCTGGCAGATTGAAGCGACCACAAATCAGTTTTATGTGGGATAAGGACAGAGTGGCACTGGCAGCTTTACAGCTATTGTGATATTAATGAACTTGACCATTTTATACTGAGTGGCCTGTAGCCCTTTTTACATGAGATATATGATAACTGGTGGTCATTACACACCTCCAGGTTGCAGGTTTTGCATATTTTCATTGCTGTATGTTACCTTAGGCGGCGCATTAGTGAGAGTTAGAAAGGTCCAGGAGTTGCACTTCAGAATTTCTGCTCTAAAATCACTCCGATAATGCTGACCTGGTGCATCCACTTGCAAATTACAGCTAAGTTTCAGCAGTGAACATCGCAAATGTGGACCTTTTTCTACGTCAGTGATTTGGAGTTTAAATCGTTAAAGTACCAGAGGAAATATTCAAAAATCTGGCCAGTAATTCTGGGAAAGTTTTGATTGTTTTATTGACTAACTCATGTAAAAAGTTTGACATTGGAAAGGGGTGTTTTTTTTTTTTTCTTCTAAACCTAAAATGTGTTTTTATTGTTTTGTAACCTTTTGAGATAAACATGACTTTAATTTCAGTCTTAATCCACCCGGGGTATGAAGGACTTTGCGTAGCCCTGTCTCAGATTACAAAACAGACAAACGAAAAGTCAACTAGCAGATGGTAATATGAAAAATGAAGCAGAACCCCACTCCTGATTTTCAAAATAAAATGTACTAAAAAAATAAACATGAATAAATAAAGTCAGTGAATGTAAAGATCAGCATTCTTATTCAGTGTTTGCATCACCAGCATTTATTAGTGATAAAATGGCTTCTTCTAAAAATGATAATCCTGCAGCAGTCGAATTCATATACTTTGGTGATTATTTAAATATTCATCAAAGCTCTTTCCAACAATGTTTCTCTGTAACAAGAACTGAATAGGTCTAACATTGGTGATTACTTTCTTCTAAGAGCAGCATATTTCACCCAAATGTATTTTGTATTTCATTTTTATCACAATTAGATGTTTCCGATCGTTACCCTGGATTTAAAAACGTGTTGAATAGTAATGAAAAGCAGCTTTCAAATACTTATTTCATTCATTAAGCAAAAAAAAAAAAAAAAAAAAAAAAAAAACAATCCAAACCAACCTCACCTGAGGTGAGAAGGTGTTTTAAGTGTTTGGAATAACTGGCAATCATTTTTTCACCTTGCAATCGAGGGATTTCAGGCCACTTCTATTCGCAGAGAAGTTTTAAATCAGCCACAATGGAGGGTTTTGTAATCATAATCTGTCTGAGGTTATACCACAGAATCTCAGTAAGATTTAGGTTCAGACTTAATGCAACAATGCTGCTTTGTCCAAATGATTTTGAACTTAAGGTCACAAAGTGAAGGCTGGACATGCTCCATCTAGACTCGAGGTTCTGGTAGAGAGCAATTGAATCAATTATGGCAAATATTTTCTGAGAACTGTCATAGGATTCACTAGAATCCCAAAACCTTTGACAATGTTTGTTTATGCTCATTCCGATTGGAAGACATTCATGCAGTTGCACATTTCACTGCTAAATTGCTTATAGTATCTGACCAAGTCCAGTCAAAAGTCAAAACCTGATTTGTTATTTCCTATTCTTTTAAAATCCACATACTCTGTCGCTTCTGAAGATATCAGCAAATGTGTCAGAGGAATCCCAAGACTTTGCAAAAGTACGTGGAAATATGGTTCACCTCTCGATCCATTATTAGGTTTGAAATTAAAATTGAATGAACCGTTTTGCATTTGTACCATTGTCACACAATTCACATCGTAACTCTCAAATGTCAGTACCGTAGTCTCAAGAAGACGCTGCCACGATTCCTCTCCAGTCAGGATTAGTGCAACTAAATGTGATCTTGAGAAAAATGGCTCCATTAGGAATGGATTACCAGACCTATTCAAGCCTGAAAACTTTAGGCCCCGCTTCATCAAAGCTGTGGAAACTGTACACTCATGAAAGTCTACATCTTATTCCTCTAGTGCCAGTTTGAACTCAGTAGGATGTTGAGTGTAGCCTCTAAGGGTGGAGAACTGATGACTTCAAATCATCAGACTTTGAGTGCAGTCAATACTCTCTGAGATAATCAATCTGAGATATTTATTAAAGTATTTGAACTTTTTTTTTTTTTTTTTCTGACAAGGCTTGCATCATTGTATACACATGTGGACAGAAAAATCATATAATCTAAACATTATAGTTGTAAATCTGTAGTATTTAGATTTACAACTGCATTTAAGTGTTAAATAACCAATAAATATATTAAATATATACACAAATGCTTACTAAATTGGCATCTGGTGCACTCTTCTACCTGTTAAAACAGGATATTATTTTGGGCTGGGACAGAAAAGCTGATCGGAGTTGATATAAAAAGGGAATTAATCATTCAGTTTATGGAGTATTGCTATTTGCCTGGGTTGTTTTTATATGGACACTCAGTTTATGAACTATAACTATTTTCCTGGATCATTGTTGTTTATATGGACATTCAATTTTTGGACTGTAACCATGATGCAGATGGCTCCTGTTCTTGTGGAGTTGTGGATCAAAAATGGTATTTCTATGTATGATGTGAAACATCCTTCAATCTAGTGCCTCTACAAATGTTTTCCATTTTTTGGGTTCTATTCCTTTTGGATTTGTATTGCGATCGACTAAACCAGCTGAACATCCTAAGTTCACTTGAACATAAATCAACCAAACTTGTCTGCAGGTTGTAAATATGGGGAGTGTTTTTATGGATTTATTTTTTCAAGGCACGTTAACATATGGTACCAACATTAAATATGAATTGTGTCTGTTATTTACCTTTCCTTTTTCAAGCTAAAACCTTAGCTTCTGAGGTTTTGGCTTGAAAATTTTGGCTATAAAATCTGCTATCACTGCACATGTTTAGCATACATGCTCCAAATTTGCGGTAAAGCTTAAAAATCGCCATCGATGCATACATGTCACCCTTTTCTTCTTCCTGGTCACACACACCTTCACTGCTGCAATCAGCATGATTTCATCTACATATGATCTGTTCTATTTAAGCGCTACCCTGCCTCCTTGTCGGTGCCTGATTGTTGAAAACTCTCCCAGTAGATCTCCAGCGTTTCCTCCATGCCCTTGTCTGACCTCCTCATTTGAACTTTGTACCCGGGATTCTTCTGCCTTGCCTTCATCTGACTTCTGCCAAGCGTCTGATCTCTGGGCATCGACTCTGTTTCTGTGTCCTGACCACCAAGCCTTACCAAGCCCTAGGATAAACAGTCTTATCCCTCCGTCTTTGTCCGGGACTCTTGCCCATCTCACTGCTTTCCCTCTGGATCCTGAATTTGTTACTGCTGTGTCTTCTGACTTCTGTGTGCCGAACCAAGCCTGCGCTATACTTTTTTTCCTTTTTCTCTTTTTTCCATTACCTGTTGTGACATCATCCTGTACGCCCTCTGCTTCCGAGTTCCTCTCAAGAGAGGTGTAAGCAACATTACAGCTTCCAGGCAGGACAGGAAGTGTTTGAATACAGTCACCGTTTTTTGGATGCTCACAAAGAATAAAAAGCATCTAGGGACATCCATCCATCCAGATCAAAGCCTGTACTCTGGTCCAGAAACAGGTTAGTGGCTTTTCTGTTTAATGTTTGCAAATTCTGACTTCTCCCCAGCTCTTAAACTGTATTCTTCCTCCACACAGATTTTTCAACTCCCGCCAATTGCATATGGAGAATAAACCTTGTTGAACTGCACCTGTTTTCAATCATTTTTGATTGAACTTTGCTTCAATCAGCTACATCCAGATTTGTTTTTTTTTTCAAGTACAATTTAGCTTATTAAATGTTTTTTGATTTATCCATTGCCAAATAATTTGCCTCTTTCCATTCAGCAACTTTGCTCTGTCTTGGCATCATATTGCCATCCAAAGACTATTCAGCTATATCTGCCTGAACTGGAGATGACTGCAAATCTCTACGTATGGAATACGTCCATATAATCTTATGATCAGTGTGAGGACAGAAATCCAGTACCACTGGAAGCCATGTCTCTCCATGCAATCCCGTTGTTCTGATTTGTTTTAGATCACATCGTACGTTTCGGATCATATGTGAAGGTTCTTCTCGGACATTTTGTGATTCAGGTTTAACTTTTGTTTCATCGGTTCAGAACCCTTTTTACTGAACTTGTTGTTTGTTTTTTTTTAACTCCTCTTTTAGCCTTTTGTACATAAAGCAACTTGGTATTTGTGATTGTCTTGCAAATTAAACAGAGACTTGACCATGACGGTCAATGTATGCCTTCCAGCATGTGGTGGCCAATACATTTTAGACATTTGGTGGTATGCGTTTTAATGGCTATTATTACAAAAACAAATTGCATGACAAAAACAGAAAATGTAAAAATGCTGAACCAGATCTCATTGCTTTAATTTAAAAACAAAACTGCTACTTTTAAGACTATTGCTGTTAAAAACATGATTGTTGCAATACATTTTCACAGATGTATTGCAACATACATCAACAGATGTATGTTGCATCTGTATTGCAAAAGTTTAGGAGCCCTTTCACAGAGGAGGAGCCTTATTGAGAGGAAAGATCCGATCAAAGCACACTTGAAGAAATTTAAATCTCATTTGGTCTTAGAATATCCCACAATATCCCATATGGTTGCCTGAGACTCTGATGCAGAAGGCAACAGATGAACGTTTATCCAACTCTTTCTATGTCTTCTTTCTTTGTTATTTAAACTGTGAATTTTCTAACACAGGTATCATTTTTGACATTTCCAACATGCTTCAATTCACCCCGATACACTTACTTAAGTGCCAAACCCTCAGATTGTTTTCGGCACAAAGCCATCAACAAGCATGACAGTACACTGCAATGGAATGTCATCATTATCAGCAGAAATTGAGGTGACAGAGAATCTCTGATGGATCTTCCACACCTGGAGTGGAGGTCACCTTTCCGAGGAAAACGGTATTATAGCTGCAGTAAATTCAGGCAGATTGCTCCCAAGTGAGCAAGCCGGGGAATTCAATTTTACAGCACAAGAAAAACAAAAACAAAAGTAAACCAATGGGAGACACAGTGGGGTGTCAGGCCTTTGCTCTCAGGAATGAGTTATATCCAAACCATAGCCAGTCACTGAATACAGAGCAGCATCCCTGCAAGAATGCAACTTTCCACGAGTCAAGTGTTTGCTAAATCTGTTATTTCTGCACACATATGCGTGCGTGTGTGTGCGCGTGTCTTTCTTTGATGTGTGAAATTTTAACTGGCAGAGTATTCCTACTGCGGAGCATTCCAGCACGAGTTAACATTTTACTAATTTAAGTGCTGAGAGGTATGCACCAGAAATACCGAGCAGCCTGAGGAAGCTGCTGCTGTACGAGATGAAAGAAATTACTGTTTGTTTCTACCTGTGTATATACTTTTGGCTTTGTCATGCGATTACTGTTTTGTTGGTGCCTTTGTGTGTTTTGACATCCAGATTGCACATGTTCATTCGACTGAGTCATTCTGTTCCAAGCAGCTTTTCATGCGTTTTCAATTATTTGTCATCGGTAAAACCAAATTTAAAAACAAAAGTGGGTGGGCGGGGGAAATCCATAAAAAGCTTGAAGGTCACTTATTAAATTCAAACATTTACTGCCGAGTCTGAGAACTAAGTGGAATGTAGTGAAGTAAAATAGATAAGATTGGCAGAGTGGTCATGGTGACCCAGAATAAACAAAATTCATTTTTTGTATGGATTTTGTGTATCTCTACTTTCTTTCTACACCATGGAAAAATGAAAAATATATGCGCTTGTTTATAATGGCCATATTTTCAAAGAAAGGAAAAATATTGATTTCTTGAATTGCTTGAACTATATCTTCAAAGCTTGTCCTGAGCTGTTCTTCTAAAAGCTCATTTGTGAAGTCACACACTGATGTTGGACAAACATGCTGAGCTATAAAGTCACGGACTCCACTCTAATTTATCCCAAAAGTGTTCATTTCAAGTCTATGTCCAAGTTAGACAAATATTTCCACACCAAACTCATTCAAACACAAAAATAGAAGCTTAAATTTGGCCAAAATGTCTTGTGCTGAATTATAAAGGATTCCTCTCGCTGGAACCGAGGAATTAATCCCCTCAGCACCAAACCTTATGCTTGTCACAGTGCAGTCAGGAAAGAGCTACTCTCCTGGTAGCTAAACCCAGACATGTCCATCAGATTTTCAGAGAGAGAGATGACTCATCACTCCAGAGAACATGTCTGCACTGCTCTAAAGTCGAGCAGCAGCTTGCTGAACAAATCTTTCATCACTCTTCAAATGACTCAATTTTAACCTGATTAATGACCCGATCAGCATTTACTAAACCTTTCCCACAAAATCAAGTAAGAAATCAAAAATTAATTCTTTATAGTATAGGTAATGTCAGTGAACTGTGTTGGTGACCTTCTTTCACTACGAAAGGGCGTCTTTTTTTTTTTTATGTGACACTTAGCCTTTTTATATAATTAGTTAGCATGAGCTAGCTTTGTTCTACACCACAGTTTGACCAAAGACAAGGAAGTACTTTAGATTGTAATATTAATGTCACTCTGAATTCAATACTAGGTAAAAACATTTTTTGACATTATGAAGGTTGTATTTCTCGTTATATTGTATTACAGATATAAACTGAAGAAACTCAGCAATTACCTGCTTAGTTATCCAGTTTATGAATTGTTCTTTGCAAATCTCTCCTTGTTTGCCTTAATGTTTAGTAGCTTGACCCACTTTTTAAGTTGAAAATCTGATTCTTTTACCCTGTTTCTTGTGTAAATGTTATTGCATTCAGGATCCTGTTTTTCCACTTAAGCCTGGGCAGAAACATGGCAATGCCTGGGAGTGTGAGGAATATGATTTTTGCTTTTTTTTTCTGCTGATGCAGCAAAGTTTAGGGAGTGTTCTGCAGCACAGGGGTGGGATAGTTGAGTTTGAAGTATTGCATTTTCAAACTAAACCATCTTTTTCTGTCAATCATTTATTTTCCATATCTTTGGTATTGTATTCAGCCCTGCATGGACCTGATGCCCTGATGTAGAAATATTTTTTTTATTTATTTTATTTCACTAGATAAGAGATCTTGACCCAGATAAAGTCAATACAGAGAAGGTACAAGGTACATGAAGGTACAAGTGGTTAATTTAAAATCACAATTTATGTTTTTCCTCTTCTTCTCTTTTTTTTTTTTATTTTACATCTTGGATTGATGTCAGATTAGAGCTAATCTTCTTCTTATTTTAATGTATTGGCCAGTTGGTTGGGAATGGTAGCATTCAAATACAAAGCAAAGACCAATTATTGTATATTCAGAAGCCATAAGACAGGAGTCTTCAACTCCAGTTCTGGATGGCCGGTGTCCTGCAGCCTTCAGACTCTGCTTCAACACACCAGAGTCAAATAATGAGGTCATTAGCAGGTCTCTGGAAAACTTGACTACAAACCGAGGAGGTAAGTCAACCATTTGATTCAGGCGTGTTGAACCAGGAACACATCTAAAAGTTGCCGGACACCAGCTCTTGAGCACTGAGACCCCTGGTGCAGGGTATCTCAATTAGTCACATGTATTGACATAATGACGGTTAGTCAATCAGCCATTGATTTGTTTTTCACAACACAGCCTAACATGCCGCTTCAGCAGTCTCTGTAGCTTGTAGTTGAACTCAGAAAGCATGACTTCAACAGCAACAATCCATATTCACTGCAAGAACCTGAAGGCAGTGGTGATTATAAGAACCAACAAATAATTTACAAAAGTGGAAGCATGTGAATTTTTCATTGAGATCTCTAAATGCATTGCTCTCTGCTTATCCGACCTGTCATGTTATGTGAAGAAACGGATAATACTGAGTTGCATCGTCTTTGGTCATCACACAAGACGTAATGAGGGCAAAACATTATTTTAATCAAAGTATTTCCAATTTTTAAAGGAAAGACGTCAAATAAGAGCCATGAAGACTGTAAAGCACACAGCAAGTAGATTCTTCATATGCATCGAATACGTCATGCTGAGTGGTCTCTTAAGTGCCTTGAAAGCTTGAGCCGGAATGAACAATTGGACATAGCTGAAGTTAGTCAGGAAAACATTTTTCTCTGCCACCAGCAAAGCAGACAATGGAGACACTGACCATAGTCCAAGAATGGAGATTATAATCAGTTTTACACACAGTGCCCTTCCCAATGTTCTGCTGATCATTTTGCTGATGCCTCCCAGCCAAAACATGTTTGACGTGATATTGCAAAGACAGCAGGAACACCTTTTTATTTTTACATTTTACGGTGATTTGAAAATTTTGCTGGCAAAAAAAAAAAAAAAACAAACAAACAATAAAAAAACATATGAACGGCTGTTAGTGTTAATAAATGAACTTGCTCTTGCATTCATCCCATGCACAATAGCAGTCAAGCTGTTTGAACATGGGTAAAAAAATGGACCAGGCCACTCTGCAGTATCTACTTTGATAATGGCTTATCTCCTGGCAACAACATGACGCAATAAAGACATAGGTAGACTTTTGTGGCCCCATGAGAATGAAACGTGTAAGGTGTGTAGATTAAGACCAGGTCATTATCACCCAAATGAATAATAAGGGTAACAATAATTTGTCATTTGTGTGTTGCAACCAGTGATGAGCCATAGCAAGAACATCGACTGCTGTCAGCAACCACTTTGATAAATGAATACATAAAACCCATTTCTAATGCTTTGAATCTGCTGAAAGATTTGATCTCTCGTTGCCTTCCAGAATATGTTCCTTTCTTCATTTGAATTCTGAATGAGATCAAAGAATCACATTCAGGGTCTTTAAAAAAAAAGAGCATTGTCAACTTGTACACTATCCTTTTCATCTACATGTATGCATGTTTTGGCTTTTGTTTTTTTTTTTTTATTGGCCCAACGCTAACCAACTTTCAGCACGACCGGAGAAAAACAGCTCCGGGTAATTCTGCTGGAGCGAATTTCAAGCGAACTAAGACGGAGACGCTGTCACTGGCGGTGGTGGAAGCTGAATTTGATTTGGTATTTTCTGCTTTACGGGGCCCTTTGCTCTGTTATCTTGAGGCAGAACAGAGGACCCTGGGCTGTCATTTTGCATGGTATCAGCAGAAACGGTGCGCAGATAGTGTCAGGGCTTGGAGGATCACAGGTAAAAAGGGTCTTTTCCTCTGGGGTGGGAACAGGTAATAAGACAGTCAGAGAGACAGGAAGATCCTGGCAGACTACAACGTATCTTTCCTGGCAGTAGCTCTCATAAAAGAGGGATGTTTTATAGCAAAAGTACATTTCTATTGCCAGTTATAAGTCGGAAAAATAAAAAATAAAGAAATCTAACCTACTTATCCACCCTAACTGTGTCATTTTACATAACTTGCACTCATACCCCATTGTTCGTATACTGTCACAAAACTTCCCTGTGAGCATAGATCTAGTGCCACCATTACAATAGATTTAAAAAGCATGAATGTAATTTCTGCGCACACAAAAATACCACCCGTAGGCAGTTTGAGTGGATAGAAGAGGAAAAGCGGCGAAGTACAACATACAAGATCAGATGGCGAAGGACGGCTTGAAAAAAATAATTGGCAGCAACTCTGTGTATTTAGGCAGGCTGAATGTGGGGAACATGACTTGCTGAGGTGCCATCCAAGCACAGATGATAACAAATGGGAAAAATGATTTTTTGGTGCCAGACGGATTGTTCTGAGAAACTATTAATCAGCTAGGATTTTCAAGCGCGACCATCTCCCCGCAGTTAGTTGCCTGAGCTAAAAAGTAAAATCATTGAGCCCCAGTTTAACGTACGGACGGCGAGGTCAAATCAAACCTGTCGCTACTGAATGATTATATCATAACAATACAAGCATGAGGAATATTTCTGGCACGACGTTGAGTTTTTGCCATAAAGAATTTAAACAATTCTGAAGGCAAAATGAGGTCCAAACCAGCAGTGACAAAGTGTACCCAATAAAGTGTCTGGTGAGTTATACGCTTCTATGCTCTAAAAGCAAAATAATTTAGGTTCAGTTAGTTGTATGAATAATGGCCTTCAGGCTGTGTCATTGTAGCCTGATTTTAACTCAAAATCTGAAACGACGTAAGAAGACCATCACTCAACATGCATGGATGTTTTATTTACATCAACTACTCCTGAATGTTTGGAGACCAAACGGCACCGTGAAGGAGAGCAGAACATCCCACACCCCCTGACACACAGGCAGCTTTGGGATGCCTCTGTCATCACGGTCTGTTCAGTAGCAACATTTGTTCTCCATGGTAACCAATCCCTACGTTCCCCAACAGGTTGTCTCTCCTTGCTGTTCGTTGTGGCCTAATATTTTGATTCTGATAGTCAGCACAACATCCGGATATGTACAGTATTCCATAGCAAAATCATGACTTGACATAAGGATGTTGCTGTCGGTGCAGATTGTGCACTTTTTTGAGGGCAGTCAAAATGTTAAAATAACACAGCAGGGTCTTGTAGCTGTAAATAGACCATCCCAGTTATCCAGTGGATGAACATTGGGAAAGAATAAAAATGCCTTTATTGTCCGTCGGTGAGGAAACTCAGCAAACTGACAGGCAATTAAACCACATAGATTTCCACAAAGATAAAACTAAAATCTATATGAAAAATAAAAAAAAAACAGAATTAAGAGTTAGCAGAAGAATGATAAATTGCTGTTGTTTTCTCCAGAACTTCACGCCCTACTTGGCTAATGGCTCTGCTGCTAAGCCTTCGCGTCCCGACACACCACGTTCTGCGCATCCTCATTTGGGCACCTCACGACTATTTGCACTACATCAGCGGCAAACAAAAGGACTCGACACATTAAACTGCATTGTTTATAATGTAAATAATACACTGAATAAACATCTTTCGTCTAATCTTTAGAGTAATTAAAGAAAACTGAACTTCAATGATTACTGCAAAAAGATTTCTTCATTGCAGTATCTGTTTATTCAGCATTCAGGCATCTGATGAAGCGCATGTTCTCCATACATCATTAACAGTCGAAATTGATTTACAAACATTTTCTAAATTGGTGCTACTTATGATGAGAAAACAGAAATCAAGCAGTCAGAGCCATGTGAAAGCTCTCCTAGCAATGCTATAAGAGTCACTTGACTTTACTTTGTTTTCAACAAAGGCTAAACCAATTTCTCTGACTTCACTGAACCATTCTATTTGCAAAGCCAACCAGTGTACGCCTTATTTCCTCAAATATATTAGATGAACTAAGAATGCCAAAGAATCATTTTCATTCCAATCAATCAATTTATGACATAACACTGAGGATTCAGCTGTTATTTAGATGTGCTACAATGTCTTACTGAGAGCAAATTTAAATGTGCGCCAAACAAACAGCAATGCCTGCAACAACACCGGTGTCATCATATTCACTGCTGATCTAAAATTCATTAGACTGCATTCAATTCATTGTCACTTTGAAATTGCCGAAATAGCTTTCACCTTCACTGTTATGTGGACTTAAACCATGTTTTTAAAAATTTAATACAATATTTCCGAGACTTTTCAGCAAAGGTTCAAGATAAAAATATTTTCTAAGATGACATTTTGTAAAAATGAACCTTTTTACATGCTATATTAGAACATTAATCTGTTTTTGACATTCATGTCAAAACCTACTGATTGATGTTTTCTTGCTTGTTATTCAGGATACATGGCTTCTTTATAAATATTGATAAGGAATTCAGATGCTCCTGTTGAACAATCACTTAGTTTTTCTTTTACCTCATTTAAAGGGGACAATATTAAGCTTTTTCCGGACATATATAGCCACTTTCTACCACAATAAGTTAATAATATTACCTTCAGTTGTTATAGTAAAGAATTCCTCAAACATGCACGTAAGAATAAAACATACTCCAGGTATGTTTCGATAAGAGAAAGCATCAAATCACAACATAAATCATAATAAATACATTTTAAAAATGTTGATTTCACATAATACAGCATTAGGTCATGCAAAAAAAAAAAAAAAAAAAAAGATGTAATGTTATCTTTATATTCAGAAAGTTTCAGACATTTCAAATGTGTATGGGAATATTGGTCATGTTAAAGTTGCCAGACTAAAAACTGTAAATAGAAATCAGAATAATTGAAGTTTGTGTTTCCATCAGCACTTGTTTAGCCACTCTTATTGTCATTTTTTGTTTTGTTTTGTTTTTTTTTCTTTTAGGCATTCAATCACTAATAATACAAGGCCTCAAGAAGTAGAGACATGACAAATATAATCCATTACTTCATCAGAGTAAACACACGTATCACCTTTTAAGCTGTGTATTTGTTTTTGTTGGTTTCATCTAGTCGGACACTTCAGCAGGCTGTACTGTTGCTCCTGAGAGATCGGACCTTGTTTGTTTGACGTCTGAAATGTCACAAAAAAAAAATAAAATAAAAAAATCACTTCCAAATGTCAGACCTCTATCCAGCAATCTTTCGCTCAATCCGTCTGTCCTCATGCACACACTCATGTATGGCTATGTATTTACAAATATATAAACACACACACACACACCGCGCACACACACGCGGGTATTTCATATTTACACCGAAGCGATCCCGAGACCGCTCTCCAGAGGAAGGCAAATGTGTTTCTTAATCCACCTGCAGTGGAGAAATCAATAGTGTTTTGCTCATGGACTCTGAAAAAAGATTGTGAACACGATCTAATCTGTCCAGCTCTCACAGCTAAATTGCTCCCTGGTATTAATCCAAATATCAGGGTTGATTGACAGATAAAACTCTTGGGATTCAGGGAGTAGTAGTATGTATGTATAAAACTCAAAAAGTCTGGGTTTATGTCAAGCTCCGTGTGTTACTGCACAGATGTTTAATTCCTCGGCAACAGTTTGGCCAAAGGAGTGAAAAAGTGAGATTAGTCTAAGGGGTTCTTAAAAGCACGCTGTGCTGCTCGAGGGAGAGTGTCAAGTCTAACAAAGGAACTTTGATTATGCCCTTAGGGAACTGAAAGACGAGTTAACGAATTTAGGTTTTGGATCATGATAAAGGAATGAGAAAGCCAAGTAGTAGAGCTACTCAAATATTCTGGGTACAGTTCCCACTGAAGGTGTCCACACCCAAAGCAGGTTTGTAAATAAATACAAATAAATGTTTTTTTTATTATTATTATGTATTTATTTGACAAAGAATTCTGTTTGTCAAATTGGTGCAGGCCATTCCAAATGACTTTCTCATACCTAAGTGGGTCCTTAGCGCTCAGTAGGTATGAACAGAGTTGTTTTGGATATCCAGAAAGTTTTGTCACAATCCATAATTAACCATAATTATAAAGGTTCACTGTTTAACGTTTTAATGCTATGTCACAATTTTGCAGGTCTCAACTTACAAATAATTTAGATGTTGGAAATGTTGATGAACTGTGTTTCATTAGTTGTGCACAAAATAAATGCAGGAACCTGCAACAAAAAATGATCCTTCACAAAAGCTCACTTTATAGATCAGAAAGCAGCATTATCTGATCATATTACAAAGTTCTTGTGCCTCTTGAGCTCTTGAGTATTTCAGCATGTTGGCTTATTTGCTCGAGATATGCATGCTCTGGATGCTTAGAGAGTTGCACCACGTTATTAAATTAGCCAGCACGGTTATTGGAATCGATCAGGTATCTGCAGCCTCGCCGTACAATGAGCTGATTTAAAAAATGATGACTGAAATTCCAATGGATCCAACACATCCTCTGCTCATGAAGTTTAACAGCAACAGGCCAAATGGCACAGTTCTACAAAAGAGATTTGAAACTGCACAATAGCACAGGTCATTTGTTCCTACTGCAGTCAGACTGCATAATATGAGACAAAGTAGATCTGTTGCAGTTCAATTCACCTCATACATTTTTATACAACTTATTTAAGGTTTAGGAACATTTCTCCCTGGCTTTTATCCCACTTTTTTCCACTTTTATTGTATTTGTATTCTTCTTATGTCTGCATTATGTTACGCCTACTGTCCTTTGCGTAATCTGTTTTAACTCCATCGTTTTATGAAATGAATTTCCTCTGATGGGTTAGTAAATTTAAGTGTTTAATATTAAGTTAAGTGCCTAAAATGATGAATAAGTGTGTAAGCAGCAAAATAGACGTATTTAATCAATTAGAACATGCATTAATTTGTTGGTCAAATTAAAGCACCTTTTAAAAATAGCAACCTTTAACCTAATAAACTTGTCATTAATCACATTTTTGTTTTGTTGTTGTTGGTTTTTTTTTTTTTTTTTTTTTTACAATATTCTGATATTAAGCTCAACATAATGGATAACATAATGAACAGAAATGAAGGCTTGCAAACATCACTATGGGTGTAAATAATCTATATAAAATGTTTCTCCTTGTTAATTCAGATACTGAAATGAATAAACTTATCTCATGTTGATAATTATGAAGACAATTTAAGATATTTGAGTTAACTGCAGCCGTTCCATGAACTGTATGTCAAAGCCTTTTAAAAACCTTAAACAGGATCAGCTAAGATATCAAAAGTATATCAAGAAATCAACTTCTGAATTTGGAGAAAGTTAAAAAAAAAATTACATATATATATCTCATTATTCTGGCATTCTACAAATAGAAATAATTTCAGTAATCCTCACTGAAAGAATGATTTTATGTGATTTTATACAATTTCTGCTAGTATCTGATTTTAATGGTATCCAACATAAACTGACTTGATTTCATATTCTGTACAAGCAAACGGCCTTTTTCAGTAAAAGTAATGGCGCAGTACGTCGGAGCCAGGCTTCTGTCTGACTAACGTCTCAAACTTCAACAGTCTGTCACATGTAAAGGGTGTTCATATATTTTTTTTATTTGATTTGATTTTTTATTTTTTTTTTACTGTTGCGCTGTTCCAAGATCCTTCATGACACCATGCTGGTTTCATCAGTTTTGAAGTGAGAGCTAATTTGAGTTATTCTTTTTCATACCTTCACTCTCCCCTGCACATGAAGGCGATGGAGAAAACCAGCACGCCCCGTATCATTTCCCACTCGCATGAGATTGACAGCATGTCAAGCGTTGTCTGAAATGTGCGTCCGAGTTTTCTTACTATGTGCCAATAAAACGCCGTTTGATGTTCCTTTGGCAATTTATACACAATTCAAACACATCTTGCCTGGCTAAATCATATTTGTAATGGATTGGCAAGGTAAAAATGTCACTTTTCACAAATGGCCCCCATAAATAACTTTTATTTGCTTCTAACATGTGAAGGTTTTACAAGCCTGGAGAAGGAAACATGCCTTTCCTTACACAAAGCAAAAATGTGATGGCATGTCTGTGTTTTCAGCCCTTTCAGGCGAAATAAAATATTACAAAGGTTTCAAGAAATTGCATTAATCTTGTGAATTACATACTGTAGTGAACTGGATAAGGTTAATCATTGAACGTTTTAATTTTTAATCATGATGTTTCTGATGTCTTTAATCAGGCTTTTTTGTGAAAAATCAAATCGGGCGACGCGTTTAGCAGCCGGTCAGGTCTGCACAAGTTAGCCACTCCTTTTTGAGACGTCAGCACAAAGTCAGCAAAGCAACAAAGTCAGCCTTGATTTAGTGTCTTCTCAATTTGATTCAACTTATCTAATTATAACCACTAACAAACTTGCATAGGCAGGAAGTAACAACACAAGGTTGAGAAATGACAGATTATGCCACAGACATGTGGGGCAGTCGCATGTGTTAGTGAGCAAAGTGCTTCTCAGGTAAGAAATAATACTTTACCTGAGCTTTATTTATTTTATTTTTTTATGTGTCTGTGTGTGTTGCTAGTCTCTGCTGATATCTGCTCGTCGCTTCGGTAAATTACTTCCTTTCTTCAAACATTCCTCCAGCATGCTTCTACTTTTCTGCTCCGACTGATTTATTAGGCCCAAACATGTTACTTTGCAAATGAAAAAAAAAAAAAAAAAACACAAAAAAAACTGGAAACTGACTCAGATTTTGAATGATGTGACAGATGGTGTGCTCGAAACAAAATTTTGGCAGCTGCTGGTAAAAGCCAAAATTATCCTGGCAGATTTAAGGTTAAAATGACGTTTTGATTTTAACAACATCGTGGGGGTGGAAGGGTTTGACTACAAGTGATATTAACATTTTAGAGTGGCCTTGTCCGTTCTTAAAATCTGTTTGGAGAATTAAAGATTAGGGTGATGGCAGCAGTCCTCCCAACTTCAAAGATTTGGATCTCATGCCAGCAGAAATCTGAAAATTAATTGTCAACTGTTACAAAAAAAATTTTGAATTACTGGTTTAATCATTGTAAAGTAATAAAACTTTGTTTCTCCACTTATTGTAGAGAAGGGTGTAAATCATTTTGACGATTTAATCCTTGTATCCCACAAAAAAAAAAAAAAACATTTCTTGGTGGAAGGAAAATTATTTACATTCATCTATAACAATCAAGGGTCAGTGTCAGGGAATCTGAAAATAAAAATGATGTCTTTTTAAAAATACTTCTTATTAAACAAAAAGTACATCACTCCTAGCAGATTTTGAACCGTGTTAGTTTGTGCCAATCTGTTAGACCTCCAAATATTTTCATGTTATCAATAGATGGCTCAGACTTTCCTGCCACTTATTGTCATTGTCATGATTAATCACTCTAGAAGAGTGATTAACTTTTGATTGTGAGTTCAATTGCTTTGCATTCTTTTTCTTCTGACTTTATATTTAGGTGTTTCAAAACTTTAGACATAAAAATAAAAAGATCTACTTTATTTCAGCATTTTTTTTTTTAACCAATGCCACTTCAGTTTTTATTTTTGGGAGCTGCTGTAAAAACAATTTCCTTTGCAAGCCAGACCTTCAAGAGTTCCTTTCTTATTGGTTCACGATAATTCAAAATTCAACTTATTTACTTTATGCATATAGCTACAACAGTTTTATATGCATGAATGTATCCTGAGAGTTACCGTAAATTCGAACACAGACATAAATTGTAGATTGCAGAGTTGGTGCACATCCTTTGTGCCTTTAACGTCGGTCTCCTGTTCTCTCAATGTACAACATGTCTTTGAGTCCTGTGTAACATCCATCTTCTCCAGCTGCAATATAAATCTCCTCCAACAGCTGCAAAGACGTTAAGGACTTTGTCTCTCCTCTCTTTTGTCTTCCATTCCTCTGAGTATGTGCACTCTGCCCTTGATAGACAGCAACCCAAATGAAGAGACATGATCCTGGGATGATCCTTTGATGCCAGTAAGTCATTCCTGTGAAGAGATGTCATGCCATCAAAGTCACTAAAGGAACTGTCATGGGATTTTTTTTTTTTTTTTTTTTTATATATATATATATATATACACACATGACAGAATGGGTTCTCACACTTAAGCCCGTTCAGTGTGAGAAGCGCTACGACTCTTGGCAACGCCAAGAGCACGACAATCAGGTTTAATTTTTCATCGAACAAATTTCGGTGTAGTCTGATTATACAGTGGCCAAGAAAAAGCAAAGTGTCCAAATGTTAGTTTTTATGTAACAGATGAGCTACTGCTAAACTATTGCGTATTTGTTTGTAAATGTGACGTAACATTTCCTGGAAAATTCAATCGACACTTTTTTGAAGAAAAATAAAAAGCTACGTAAACCTAACACTCTTCAAACTAATGCCCTTTTAATTCAGTTTCAGCCTTCAGAGTACTTCGGTGTACAGCTGCCAGCTGTTACTGTATAGGGATTAATCAAAGATGAAATTCAGGATTAAGATTTCCTAAACATTTGCATTCATTTGCATCCTTAAGCTAAAGCCATACTTTGCATAATAGATTACACAGAAGCAAAACAATTTGTGTTATGTTTGTGACAATAATTCTCCACAATTCTTGGGGAAAGACTAACATTGGAAGATGACGTAATAGAAACCTCTTCTGAAACCTTGTGGAAAAATGAAACCAAGTTTAAACTGTTGGCACATCATTTCTGAAAGTATGTTTGGATCAAAAACAACGCAGCGCCATGAACAATATCTTATAAATGCAGCAATTGGCCTGCGACGTAAAGCACATTTTTTTAATCACTTCACTAAATAACACACAACATTCTCATTTGAGATCTGACACAATGAAGAACCCACATTTACAATTAGAAATAATCTGAGTTATTGCAGAAATTTCCAGATTTCTAAATTAATCAAAAAACAGAAAAGAAAAAGACTGATCCATTGAAGAAGAGCACCATCATGTCTCCACACACACACACACACACAAAAAAAAACATCTGGAGGAAAGCAAACTTTTCACTTGTGTATAAAAATGTTTTGCTTTTTACAACACTGGCTGCCCTACAAAATCATTTTTTTAGTGACCTGGAGAGAATAGAGCTAAAATGGATTGTGACTACGTAGGCAACCTTGGAACACGTCTTCATTATTTGTGCATTGCCTCAACCCCCGAGGCCAAACACTCCTGAAAGCCATTGGAGGCTCTACAGTCTCATTTCCTCTCTCTTGTTTCTGCCATAGTTCACGTCTTCTGAGGAGCTCCAGTCGGTCTAACAACACGCAAGGCGAGCAGCGCCCTTTTTGCACGTCTTATATGATGCTACCCCGTGAAATTAGACACAGAGTTAATTTTTAGCAGAGCTCGTTTTGGCACTCTCTAATTCCCCACAGTGTCACAACAGAGTTGGGACGTTGGCAGCTGGTGTTTGGCAGCCTGCTTCTGTCCTCGCAAACACAAAGCCAGCGCTTCATCCGAGAAAGTCAGCAGCTCCAGAAGAACCCGTTCAGACCCCCTCCGGAATTATTTATCAGGCGCTGCATGATTTTTGGTCCAACAGTGATAGTTCCAGCGCTGCAGGGTGTATCATGTTTTTAGAACAGAACGGTGTCTATTTTCTGTTGATAAAGACAATGTTTTCCTGTGAATAGAGGTTCTTTTTGGATGCAGTATGTGTCAGATGTCGGGAGGAGAAATATGAGATAAACAATATGCGCAAAAAGTTGATCCGTTTTAAATTTTCCACCAGATATTTACGTTCACTGTATGAAAAGATGTACAATTTGTTCCCATTGTGAATAATTCAAACTAAACTTTTGAACATTTCTGTCAGTTATAATTGTAATTATTTGTTTGCTAAATGTATTTTTTTTTATTATTGTTTAGTTTTTTTTTTCTCCAAATGATAATGCAAGTTTCTGATGGGTTAATTCAAACAGTCTGAGTTTGACTGCTTTGTATTTTAAGGCAATATCTCAAGTGCATTTCTTCCTTCAGTAATATCTTAGAAGAGCAAAAATATCAAATATTGAATACTGTATTCAAAACATTTTAGATAAGGATTTTCTTAGTATGTTTTCTCATCTTAAATTTAAGCATTTGGTCATAATGACAATTGCTAGATTTGGCAATAAAAAGGTGGGGAAGCTTGTGAGTGTTTTGCTGCAGGACTAACTGGTTTACTTTACAAAATAGGTGACATCATGAGAAAAAGAATATTATTAAGACATCAGCCAGGAAGTTAAATGCTGCGTACAAATGACTCTTAGAAATGGACAATGGCATAATGCCAGGTAAGTTACCAAGTGGACAACATAGTTTGTGGTTTAGAGTGGCCATCACAACTCCCTGATTTCAGATTGTTCAGTTTTGGTTGTCAAAGAACCCAGGTTCAAAGATCTTTTAAACTATATTAGTGTTTAAAGAAAAAGTAAATAGAGGCTTAGAAAAATACACCAAAACGCCACAAAGAAGCTCTGAGCAAGCAAACAATAGGATCATGACTAAAGGAGATAAAATCCTGGAGAACCTGACTACTGGACAAAGAACAGATAGCTGACTGGAAACAGGGAGAGGCATAAATGTAGAAGAAGAGATTAAACTGAATACAAATTTCAACTAACTCACAAAAATATGTTATCTATGATGCTTATCCTTGCACGGTCGCGAGGACCTGCCTCCAGTGGTCAACAGGCAGGACATACCCAGTCTTCTGAAAAATCTAACATAAGTAAATAAACAGCTAGAAAAAAAGAACTAGTCAAAATAAAAACAAAAACTAACAAAGGGTGAGCACAGAAAAGAAAGTGATCAGAAATGCAAACTCTGGAGAAACTTAAAAACCCAACTGGGATAGTGATGAAATGAGCAATGGTGGAGAAACATACCTTTGGAGGATCTCAATCTTTTGCATGTGTTAATTTCTACCTGTGAAGGATTACAACTCGTTAAGTGTTTAGTGCTGTAACAGCGCAACCTCGGCAGAGCACATTTGGGGAAGCAGCTGTGTTACGGTGAAATGTGTCAAACACTTCAGTGCATCATTAGAAAATGAGCGACACAGGAAAAGATCCAAAATCTCGAAGAACTACGAAATGCCAAGAACGCCAGAATGGATTACCATGCTTAATGCCGTAAACATTAATTCCATTAGCTAAACCATTAAACTGGAAAAAAAAATCCTTGAGTCATTTCATCTTTTACCCTTATAGTATGTTCACTGCTATAAAATACTTAGGACTATTGCAGAACTCTTTCTGAGACTGGGCCTTCAGTTTGTGATGAACCCATCACGACCACTCAGCCTTGTTCAGGGGCCAATTAGGTGGGGTTTTTATAACAATACGGAGCTTTCCACAGTTAGTGGTCTTGCCCGGTGCTTTTAAATTACAGTTGTTGTAATTTGGCTTTGCAGACATTTTGCAATTTTGCAGAAAGTTAAACACAATTGGACTGAATTGAATTGGATCTTTTAGACGTCTTTGTGGATGAGATCGGGATGCTAGCTGAGCAGGTCAGATGCTTAAAAATTCTCCGTGTAAACCGAGTACGTCAAAAGATCAAGTCATGCTCAATAGGTTAATTCAGTTCGATTAAAAAAAAAAAGGGAAATTAAATGTTCTGACTCATATTAATTCAAAACTCTTCCAAGAGTTATTGCAGGAAAGGGAAGCTATTCTGTACCAGTCAGTATTAGAAATAGCATAGAATATTATTAAAAAGTTTAATTTTTGTGACTTAGTTCACCAAGTGAAACACACAATACATATTAGTTACACACAGATTTGTGTTTTCAAGGCTTCATTTCTGTTCATTGTGAAGACTTTCATCTTATAGCTGATGAAATAAGAGAATATTTAATCTTATTTATCTAATCAAACCAATAAAAAGAAACCACTTTAATGCAGAAATGGTTTTTATCAAAAGTTTCTTTTGATGTGACAAATGGGCCTCCTGAAAAATATGAAAAAGTGTCAGGAAAAAGTTCAGAAAATATTTATCACACTTTCAATTTTTTACATCACTAAAATGTGTTGTTTTATCAGAGGTGTGTTCATTTTCAACACTAATGTTCCAGTGGCTGATTGCTCTTGCAATCAAGGCAGAACAAGTGCAAAATTAAGGTAGTTTCTATTTGAGGTACAAAGACCATATAGTGGAAATGTAGCTATGTCCATGTTTACATTTAAATATAGAAATAAACAATACGTATAGCTGAGAGAGAAATATTTGACAATCATGAGAATCCAGACAGAAAGATTTAAGTGTCCCCTTTATCACTAGGTCTTGAAACATATTTGGTTTGAAGTCGCAACCTGCACAAACACGTCTTTTGAGAGAGAAAAGCGTCGCGATGCCTCATATTCACCTTGTGGTGTTGGTAAACATGGCAGGAAGATGTGCTGTATGATCATTCGTCATTTGGAGGGGATACAACTCCTGGCAACCTTTTCCTATCTCTGGTTTTGGTCCGTCTGAGCTGCTCCATTATGTCCTTAAGCTCTCAGCCAGCATGTTATCAAAGCTGTGTCAATACACACATCTGCTGCACTGTCTGTGGAAAAGAGGTTCATCAGATTGGTGAGGAGTTTGGTCCAAAACCAGTGAAATTGCTTTCCATGGAACCAAGACATTACCAGCGAGCTGAGAGATGATGATATGCTATGAGGGACTGAGGTTGGAAGTAATCTCAACTGTTTTATTTTCTTAATTTCGTCGAGAATTTGCCTGGATACATATTTTTTTGATACGAGTATGAATCTTGTGCTCTATTCAAAGGAAATGTGTCACTTCTGCTAGATTTCTTGTGGAACCTTTCAACATTGTCTATGAGCAACTGAATATGCTTGTGATGTATTATAGTCGCTATGAAACATGGTATTTGACCATGACTACATGATTGTTTTGAATGGAAATGAACTAAATATATTTAAATGGAACGTAAATATGAACTGAATAAAATGAATGCTGACATACATGAGATACAGATGTTACCAAAGTAAGACACAGGCTTAGATAACGTCCTGTAAGCTCTATATGATTAACATTTCAAATTCTGAAAAAAATGGGGATGACTATTTCTATTTTAATTGCTGAATAATTAAAGAATAAGCTAAAGCAGAAATAAATCTTGGAATTCAGTCTTGGAAAAAATAAAAAGCATTGTCCAATATATGTTTGTCAAACAGTATTTAATTTGCTATGTAAAAAAGCCCATTTATATTCTGTTTTTTGTTTTGTTTGTTTGTTTGTTTGTTTTTTTAATCTGGCAATTATTTTGTAATCTTGCTCTTGCATACAAATTGTGCCTGTTTTGTCATTATTTTGATGATGGAATGTCTTTCCCCATAATGGAAGGCCACACTTTTTGCTTTATGTATTGCTTTCATTTTTCTTGACTCACTTCAAAACAGTGCAAGAACTGCCTGTCGATGATACCACTGTATAAAGTCTTTTGTTCTTGCACACACTGATTCTCAAGCAATGATTTCGGAAGAAAAAGCTGGAACATCCTTTTCCTTTTTGACAAACCCACGTCTGTTTTGAGTTGGAGAAATCTCATGCTCAGCTTTCTGAGCACATTGTTTTGCAGGGTACAGGTTGGTTATGGTGTCAGAGCTCTTCCTGTCACTTTTTGCACATAATTCTCAACATGGCACAGTATAATGAAAGTATTTTCAGCCCTTGGGGGGCTGCAGGTGGATACCAGGGAGGAGGGAGAGGCAAAAAGATTTTTTTTTTTTTTTTTTTCAGCACAAATACACTCCTCAGTTTTATAAATTGTGGATGAAACATGATGTGGAGTGTGAGGCATTTTGTGTGGTAAGAAGCAGAAACACAACTCCATGTGATTTTCTGTATGAGCTTACAGGCATTATTAAATGTTTGCTTTATTAACAACAACACGTTGAAGTTTTAGTTACATAATGAGCGCTCGCTTTAACTTGAGTGCATTTATTGCCAAATTGGAGTAGAAGTGTACAAATCACAACTTTTCAGTATCTGAAAGCTCTGTCGTTTTCTTTTAATTACTGAACAGGAAACATGATCTGCTGTTGATTCCAATTTTTTTATTTGAGTTTTTTTTTTTTTTTTTCCCATAGCATTTAAACTGTTGTTGCAAGCTAACGTCAAGATAATTACAACTGGCTGCTGAGGTAATTCAGCACAGAAAGCGTGAATGGGGGGCATGAGCTCTCATTACTCAAATTACATCGGCTCAGTGCGAGAAGAGTGTAGCACAAGGCAATTATCACTACTGGCAGGACGAATCTGATCAAATTGCGAGGATTCAAATATTTTTCACAGACCAGTCAAAAAGTTGTCTGAGGTGTTTGCACCAGTCAAACTTCCCAATTACCAGTTTGATGATGCTGGTTCAATCTACAGAAACGGAACTGCATGATTCTCAAAAGCCCAATATTTCCATTCGATAATGTGCAGTCAGGGGAGGAGAGGGCCTGCCTGTCGTCATAAAATGGAAAATTAATACTGAAAATTGTGACTAACCTTAGAGGTAAATTAAAAAAAAAAAAAAGTTTGGCATGTATAGAATGTAAGCACGTTTGTTCATAACAATTTAAATCCATGTTTTGTTCACCTTAAAGCTGGGTGCAAATGTTGTCCATCAAATGACTCGCATTTTACCACAATACTTTCCTACAACAACAAAAAAAATCACTCTGCCTGGATTTATTATCTTTCTTGGAAATTATTGTAGGTAAAACCTGCTGCAAAAATAAAAGCCCAGCCTTAAAAGGGATGAAAACAAACCCAAGGTTGTATGAGAGGTTATTATTGTGATTGGCAGGTATTTTGAAGCTTCACCCTCACTGTCTTCCAGCATCTACTTTTCTTCTCACCCAAACATCAAAATGGATGTTGGCCTTCTTGTATGCATCTCTCACTATTATATATTTTTTAAGCTGTTCATTTCTTGTAAATCGTTGTGGAACTGACTAGAAGTTAAAGCGGGGAAACAGAAACAGCCATGTCTTCTGTGGCCGATGCTTTTCACCTGCCTCTCCAGTCTTTCGTTCTCCTTTGCTGGTGCTACCATCCAAAAAGCAAACAGGAAAACCAAACACTCGAATTATGATTTCACATCAATCTAAATTGGTGGTAGCTTGTTAAAAGGAATCTGCTTGGGTAATTTAGCACAGCCACTTTTCGGAGAATAAACCCCTGTAACAACTTTTCCTTAAGTAATAAAGTGCTTCAGCTCGCATATATAAAAATAGTCCAAGCAGACATGATGTTCAGGCTGGTGAGGCAGAGCTTGGGAGCCAGGATGAACCATCCATCACTATCAACTGTGTTTAGTCTGCAGTGTGATACCCTATTTAGTCATTACACCTTGTTATTCTGTTAGAATCAAACATCTTTTATCCCAAACAGGATTCTGATCTATTGCTCCCTCTCTGCTCCGCTCGCGATGTGTACATTGCACTTCTGCCTGAGTGGAAATGCACACTGAAACGCTCCACAGAACCTGACAACTTCTCCACACCTTGTACAACAAGTAAAACACTCCCCATGAGTTCTTCACCCTGCATGGAGGAACATGAGAATGGCTGTCAAAATCATTAATGAATCAAGACACCCTTGTAGGAGCTTGAAGCAAGAGTCAATAGAGGTTAAGTGCACACCGTATTGTCATCTTTAGAATTCATTTACAGAACCGTCCGATGGGTTTAGTTCGACGATGCCTGGTTGAACGTAATGCTAGATGTTTTGCTCAGTTAATTTCATCATTTTTCTTTCAATGGATATTAGAGTTCTGAGATCAGAGTGGGCAAAACTTCCTCCTCCCTCCTGGGGTTTTCTTTCAAAAGAGGTCTGAATATTTAAAACGCCCGCCTGGGAGAACCAATGGAATGACTTCTTTTTTCTATAGCTGACATCTCAACATTTTGTTTTAAGGCACTATGGAAAACCAGTGGAGTTAATATGAGTATTAAATTAAATATTTAAAGGCAAAATTACCTTTTTAATTCTATAAATTCCATTTTTTTTTTATGTTTAACAGAAGGCATTCATTTCAGGATATTTTGTTTACTGGTGAAAAGTTTGCCATCAATGGAACCCCATATGATTCAGAAGGGATTTGTTCAGAATAAGGCAAAGTTAATAAATATGTTTTGTTTTGTTTTTGTTTTGTTTTTTTCATGTACAGCTCAGGAAAAAAATGGAGCCCACTGCACTGTATCCCATTGGAAACCTCATGGTTATCCCACCAAATATTGACTTCTGAACTCTTCCTGAATTAAAACATTAGTGTTGTTACGTCTAAATGAATATTAACTTGTTTTCTTTGCATGATTTGAGGTCTGAAAGCATTGCATCTTTCTTGTGATTTTCACCGTTTCTCATTTTCTGCAAATAAATACAAAATTTTTGCTTGGAATTTTGGAGGCAAATTGTCAGTAGTTCATAGAATAAATGTTCATTTTACTCAAATATATACTTATAAGAATTAAAATCTGATAAACTGATCATTTTGGAGTGGTCTCTTCATTTTTTCCAGAGCTGTATATCAAACATATGCGATGACATGATGCTATTTCTTTAAGTTATTGATGTTTTTTTTAGTTACCACGACTTCCGTTATCGCACGCAGTTTTAAATCATCGCGATTCGGATGCAGATCTCACATTTTCCAACCGTTTTTGGGAGGAAAAGATACGAGGTGGTAGCCAACTAGTTCGTCTCGGAGTGCGAGACAATGTTGTGGAGCCGACAGTTTGTTATCTGCAGTGCAGCTCTAAGCCGTTCTCACCTACTGGCTCAGCCGCGCTCTCTCTCCAAGCACACCTTATGCTGCGTGTCCGCAATCAGTTCAGTCATCTTGGCTGCCTCCTCTGTAATTAACCATGCAGTCTGTTATTTTCCATACTTCATTTGAAGTTATTCTCAACTCTATTAAAAACCTATTACGCCCGAATATTGCAGCACATAGAGCCAAAAATAAAAAGTCATGCAAGGAGCCATTCTCAAACTAGATCCAGGAAAAAAAAGCAGCTGTTTTTAGATTCAATTCTTTGTGGAGAAATATAGCCGTAGATTGTATAGAGAGGGCAATTTTGCTCTGCAAAGTAGTACATGCGCTACCCATTTTCCACGTGGAACACTAAATGATAGTTTTCCACATGCTATATAGTGTTTGATATTATTTATATTAATATCAAACATTATATAGCATTTGATTCACTTGGGGGCTGGGAAAAAAAATATCACTAGTTCAATATTAACATTATTCCAGATTTCCATAACCAGCAGGAGCATAAACATTTGAATTAATTAGATTTTTAAGTGTATATTTTATCCCCAGGATAAAATATAATTCCTTCTTATATTGTTTCTTGAAGAGGTTAATTCACATGCCAGTCACCAAAATAAATGTTTACTTGTCATTGCTATGTTTTGTTTGGGTTCAAATGAGTGACAGCTAATGCATAGCTGTACCATCTTTAATCACAGTATGACTGACATGTATCATATGAAGCAGAGGATTTCTGAGTGCTTAGCTGTCAGTCTTTTGAGGTGGAGTAAACAGGGCTCGTCTTATGTTTATTCAATATTCTGAATAAGTAGTACACCCGGTGACCACTTAGCATGCATGCAGCTGGAGCTGATGGGGGAGAACGGGGCTCAGCATAATAACTGAGCAGGGACCTCCGCATCTGTGATGGTTTTCCCAAACACAGTGGATATCTGCTAGGTAACACAGTGTATAATATTGTGCCATTTGCTCAGCAGCTCTGCCTTTTTTTTTTTTTTCCCCCTTTTCTTTGAAACCTTGGCAGTTGACAACCGTTTCTGACAGTACTTCGAACTCTTCCTCCTTTTTCATCCCTCTGGATGTTCTCTCACACCTGAGCTCTCCTTCCAATTTTCTCTGCCAGGTATAAGAGAGCAGACTGAGCGAGGCAGCTGCCTGTGCAGGAAACTTTTGCAAAGTGTATTACCACAGTATATCGCAACTCTTTATCGTCTTTCTCTGCCATACGGGTTGCTGGGGTTGAGGATTTTTTTAGATGTGACGTTTGGCTTCACGGAAACATCGTCATCCATATTGTTCTGGTGGCTAAGAGCAGAAAAATGCCCTGTTGATGTCAGAGGTTAGAATGAATGGAAAAGCTTCAAATGGCAAAAACTCAACCGCATTTCATCAAAGGCATAAGGGATCCCATTTCATGAATGCACAATGCATTGAGCTTTGAAGCAATGACACTTTAGTAACTGAGCACCACACCAGGTGCCACAAGTGGTGTTGTGGGATATTTTCTGGGCATATATTGGACCCCAAAATACATGTGCATATCATGGGCTTTAAAGTTTAATATTAAACTTTTTCACTGTAACCACCATTTTGGGGATTAAAGTTGGAGTTTCATTATGAGGATAAAACAATAATCCATCCCTGTTGTGTGAAATCAACTTTTTGCTTGACTGCTTCACATAATATTTGGAAAAAAAAGGCTTCTTTTGTTTTTTTTAATGCAGCTCATTTCAGGGTGCACAGAATGAGAGTGAGGCATGTTTCATTCGAAACAGAAAAGGATCCTAAATGTGCATCTCCTTACTGTAGCAGCACCGATACCTCTGCCGTAGAGCTGACTTCATCACACACTCCAGTTAGATCAGTTTCTTGAGTGACTCAGCGCCGTGGGAGGAAAATGTTGCCTAAGTTGTGATTTTTCCGTTTCCGTTCATTCATGGCGGAGGCTCCCTCTCCGCTTCTTCCACTCCTAATCTGCCACCCCTTCAAATGCCAGAGAGCGGTCGCCTGCTGCACGGCACTGCCTCTTGGGTTGTGCTTGTGTTTTTCATCTAAAACTAATAATAACGAGACAGGCCCTTGGAGGCGCCTTGTAATTTTTCTTTCCTTCCCCCCCCCCCTCCTTTCTTCATGGATCACTACATTTCTTTTTTGTTCTGCTGCACATAAAATCCCTATTACAAGGGAGTCAGGGAATGCTGCTATCCCTAATTTTCTGTTGGATAATGATTTTTTTTTTTCTTTTGTGTTCTCATGTCATATTTGCTACAAACATTTTTGTGTTCAGGAGATTGTGAGACTGTGTTTTTACACGACGAGGAAGTCGAAGCCCCCCAGCTCGTGTTTAATAATCAATGTTTGTTTGGGGAGTTCACCTTTCTGCCACCTTTTCTTTTTAAGACTTGAGGCATCACTCAAAAACTTTTCTGTTGTTTTTTTAGTTTTTTTTTTTTTTTTTTTTTTTTTTTTTTTTTTAAATTTTTGCAAAATCTACAAATAAAAGCACTCTTCTGCCACAGCTGGAAATTTGGTAACCGTATTCCCGATTTCTTGTAAACAACTGAAATGATGTTTGACACACGGTTTTGGACTTTCTGCTCCATTGACAAGGAACTGGAAGTGGCGCTACGCTTCCTTTATTAAAATCATCAATTTTCAGTTCGTTCGGTGCTGGCGGGAAGCGAGGATGGGAGGAATTCTCAAGTCCACTCGAATGCTAACCAAATCACTCCACGGTAGCTATTACCTGGGCCACTTCACTCTGCAAAGTGTTTTGACAAGTGATGAGTCCAAGTGTGTGGAAATGACCCACCGACGAACTGACGTCAAGTAGATGAGGGAGAAAATGAAGAGTTCCAGAGACTCGGTCTGCAGTTGGTCCTCGCCTGTGTATATTTTCAGGGTGCGAGTGGAAATCGATGAGCTCGTTGTATTTGAAACCCATTTTTCTAAAAAAAAATAAATAAATACATAGGTGGGGAAGATAAGAAAAGCAATATTCTCACAATGCAGCAAAGTCTGCTGGGTGATGCAGTTAGTAATGACAACTGAACTAATGGACCTCTGAGTCGGTCCCAGAGGGATCGTGTGGACAAAACGCATGAATTAAACACTATACTTGGTGAAAAGCCACTTCCTGTGAGATTGAGCCACATCCTCGTTGTATTATTAAAAGCCGAGCAGAGACATTTGTTCATGTGTCAGCATTATGACTTGATTATGTGGGATCAAGTCACAATGCTGACTTGATCCCACATATGCGTGAAGATTGAGCAAACTGAAAAGTTATGACCACAGACAGCAACAGGGTTTGATGTATATTACTGGAACTTCATGTGGTTGATCAACACAAACATTTGCATAATTTTGAAATTAATTTAAACAAACTAAGCATTGGAGGGAGATTTTTTTTTTCCAGCTGCAAGTGACATTTTCTTTTGTATTCAGCCCTCCTGAGCCAATGCTTCATCAAACCACCGCACACTGCAACTACAGCTCATCACATGGACATCTAAATAAAAAATGTGTCCATCCTTTTTGGAAAAATATCTCACGCCCAGCCAGATTAGACAAAGGGTGTCTTCAACATCAATGTCTAAGGTCGACCACACATACTCTTGGACTCATGAAAGCGGACTAAACAGGTCTGGTGTGAATGCTTCCTGAGACAGTCATGTTATTATCAGATTCTCCCACCTTTCCGATGAACCTCTCTATCTTCTCCACAGCAACCTTGAGCCACTTGCTCCTTTCTTGGTAAGTAAATTCAACTGAGATATTTACATCTGTTCTCTGTTCTCTCCAGTTTCCTTTGATTGATTGAACAATGCTCTGTGAGACGTTCAAAAGTCAGGATATTGCTTTATAACTCAACCTTCCCCTGAGCTCCCCCACAACTTATTCTTCTGCAAGTCCGCAAGGGTCCACTCTACACACTAAACTTTTTGGAGTTTTACTTCTTATAAAATGTGAAAACCATACATCAATTTCCCTCTGATGAACTGTTTTGCATAAGTCATGTATCACATGAAATTTAGATCTTTGGCTATAAAACGAAAAAATGTGAAAAGGCTAAAGGGGCACTATCCGTTCATGAAATAAAATTAAG
Source organism: Poeciliopsis turrubarensis (assembly GCA_010277015.1). Lineage (NCBI taxonomy): Eukaryota > Metazoa > Chordata > Actinopteri > Cyprinodontiformes > Poeciliidae > Poeciliopsis > Poeciliopsis turrubarensis. The sequence continues at coordinate 233,723 of VMRN01000004.1, read as the reverse complement.
TTGGCATTTAGCTCAATTTAAACGTTAAGAGAAAATAGTAACATAGTAAAAACTCACATATTTACATTCCCTTCACTGAATAATATATAAATATACACACACACACACACATA
>VMRN01000004.1:175555-233210 GCA_010277015.1 Poeciliopsis turrubarensis | reverse complement strand
GTGTGTGTGTGTGTGTGTGTGTGTGTGTGTCTGTGTGTGTGTGACAGAGGGCACCTTAGAGAGAAAGAGGAGAACAAAACAGATCACGGAGAGCACATCTCAGATCAGCACGTCTGTCTTCATTGTGTCAGACGGGAGGAAAGGGGCACCAGGCCACAGCACAAACACAGAGCGGGGGGTCAGGTGGACAATGGAGGAAGAGAAACAGAAGAATAATGTATATGAAGTCCAGCTCTACCCAAAGGTACGGGTCACCGCTGTCTGGTTTGTTCTTTCTCCAGCAGTGGCTCCCTTCGCAGACAGCTCTACAAAATAGAGCTGAAGCTAACTGATGCAATAGAAAAACCTTTTAAGGCTTGTTTTTTCTCTCTCTCTCTCTCTCTCTCTCTCTCTCTTCCTCCCCAGCAGTTACGCACTAATGGATCTATTTTCCAGCCTAGAGCGTATCCAACCAAACGTCCTGTACCGGATTAATAAACAATTTATGGCTATCAGTCCACAGAGTGACTGACGGACGAGGATTCATACAACATGTCCGTGTTCTCGTTTTAAATTGTTGATGTCTGTGTCACTGTGCCCTGTTTCACGTGAAACTGAACAAATGCGTGGCTGCAAATTTCGAAGAATAAAACTACTTAAGGTCATGCCACAAGCCAAATGTTTTTACCAAGTGCAAGTTTTTACCAAGGGATCAGAGGGGGATTTGTTGGATTTATTTGGATCGTCTGGCTGCAGAACTTATGCTTAGTCCGCTTTAAGTAAACTTGAGTTCATTTGTCTAGAAAGTCTTGTTTGTTTGCGAAGGTGTGAATGTGTAGGCAATCTCTGATGAGGAACAGAAAAGCGAACTCTGGTCCACCTAAAAGCCAGAGTGTAGATCTCGGTTAGATTACAACAGGCTCTGACAAGGTTTGAATGCTCCGATTGCAGTAATGTCCTGTACGTTGCTTGTACAGACCCATTTGTTATTGTTGATTTATCATTTAGCAAGAGGAAGGATTACTTAATCTTCTGATTAATAATCTAAACAGTTAATCGTGACAAATATGCCAAAAAGAATAAATCTCAAAGGGGACAAACACTTTTTTTAAAAGTCTTGTATTTCCAACCAATAAATATTGCAAATACCTCGTTCTAAATGATAAATCACTTAAGTTTAACTCTCCGTGTTTGCAAAAATTAATGAGGCACTGTGTGCTTTAAATAGCCTACAAGGCAGAGAGTCTCGCACTTCTCTTTGTTTTTTTGGAAGATCTGTATCTGTGAAATAACCATTTTATTGATACTGTTTAATATCTCCTGGTCCTGCAGATATCACATCCAGCAAGAAGCCACTGGAAAAAGAGCAGAGATTAAATCTCAGACGGCAGCCGCTGTGCAACTTTAACACACAATCGGCTGACTGGCACGTCGCCAGCGCGTCGCGAGGATCTGAGCAGAAATAGGAGTGTGCTGAAACATTTGGTGGTTGGGGGTGTTGTCTGTGATTGTGTCTGACGAAAAAATGTGTTCCTGGAGGAGGATTTTTTTTTTTTTTTTTGTTTGTGACTCCCTGTTTCCCTGGCCATCTGCTGGTCTATTCCCTCTCTCATCTATATGGATAACAAGGCATGCATTGGAATAGATAATATAACAGCCCTCATATGGTGCTTGTGGACTAACAAGGTGGGGCAGATTGCGGGAAAATCATTGGAACTGGTACTCTGCTGGGGGTAGAGGCCATGATGAGGTAGGAGTAGCTGCAGCACCAGCATGAAATTTGGTTTTGATAAACTTTTTATGTACGATGCATAAGTGAAAGTCATTCACAAAAGTAATCGTAATCGCTAAGTTTAGTACACAAGTGCATACTTGTGTACTAAATACAAAATAATTTTACATCTGATTTTGTGTTTAGTTTTTTCTCCTGCAGAGAAATCGTTTTCCACAACTTTCAAGTTCTGGAAAACGGATAGGAGATACGAGTTCTTAACCCAGCTCCTATCTGCTTCCCATCCCTTCTGAAGAACGGTGTTCCCACAGCTTCATGCTGCCACCACCTTGTCTCACAGTGGGGGGTGGTGTCCCCCACTGTGAGGGGGACGCCATAATTTAAGTATAAACTTAAATTATACACATCTTCTGGCAAACTTTACAACTACGCTCACAAAGTTATATTTTAACGTTCTTGCCTCTCTTCTTGCCAGAGGCAGTTCTTGTCAGAATTGCACCCTGGGCAAACCTCTCCGTCTGTCACCTCACCCACAAGCAAACATACATTGCTGAAGAAACCCACCGGACAAAACCAAAAATTCATATATTGCAATTTATCAAAAATATTACCAACTGTAACCAGTTTATCTTATATTAATTGATCCAGACAGATAAACATAAATTCACAGATGGCCTAATTGAATGCTGTAGGTATTTTTCTCAAAAGTGTATTTGAAATAAATGCATAAATATATTTCAAAACAGTGTAAAGCATGTGCAATCACTGTAATAGTAAGAGTGTGAGACCATAAGAACCAGATTTGACCAATCTCTATACAGCAATGAGATTTCACACTCACCACTTAAGATGGCTTTAATGTTTATTCCATTAAGCCTGGAATAAAAAAGTCACTAATCTGAAAATCTAAAGTTGTGAATTTAATATGTTCAAACATGAGAACTGAAGCCTCAAAGTTGACACAAACCTGATTGTTATTACACAGCTGCAATTTAGAGCAAAAATCGCTTGCTGTGTTTCTACTGTGCATGCAACAAGAGGTGCCATTTCAATGCAAATTCTTATTTTTTTATTTATTGCTTTTGCCTAGTGGTTCCCCCTTGTGGTGTGGCCCCTTAGACAGGAAGTCACAAACCCCCCACTGTTTCTTAGCACACACTGTGCAACATCTCGACTGAAGACGCACATTTTTAACTGTGAATAGATCATGTTTGACCTGTTTGTTGTTGTTGTTGTTTTATTATTATTCTTTTTTGGAAAGCTAGTAAACAGGCGAAGTTTCAGTTCACATTCTTCAATGCTGTCTTTATAGTAAACTGCCGGTGAGGCTCTGCACCCCAAAGGGAGAAGGTTACGGTTGTTTTGCTCCAGCAGGGTGTCAGACAGATGGAAAAACAAAGAAATAAAGAGATGATGTGGTTGACGGTGATTCCTCTGTGGTCTGACCGGCAACAAAACAGAACGAGAGGGCCCGGGATGGGATTGGCCGGTGGAGAAGCCGTTCCCTGAGGAGGAGCTCTGTGCTAAAATGGAGATGTGTTCAGGTCCTGCAGGGGAATGGGGGGGGAAACAACTGCCCACATCCAGATGCTGGGAGCCCAGTTGATGACTGGGTTGCCTGTAGGGAGTTTTGCCACTGTAAAGCTTAATATGTGTATGGGTTTGTTGTGGATTTTCGCTAAATATTTCAAAGTGCTGAGAAGGCAAAGAAAGGGGGGAAAGTGGAAATCAGAATCTGGAGCAGCGGTCCCAAAAGACACGCTCAAGGAGCCCCATTCTCCCCGTTACAACAGAAATAAAACTGTTTGATCTCTGGCGCTCGTGTATCCATTGTTATACGCTGCAAAGCTCTACCCGCCCAGAGATATTCACTGTAACCACGGCGCTACTGTTGAGGCTAATAAACACGAGCAGATAAATAGGCAGAATCAAAACATTTACTCATGCAACCTGCAACACACTTAATGCCACCAGGGACTTGCGGCTAATTTGTAGCATTTTTACACACCTTCCCATTGTTAATGAGCACTTTCGGGGAACCAGTTTCTCCTCATCTCATCCTCCGCCTAGCTGCACAACTAAATGTTTTTAATGTAATTATCTACATCAGCTTCTTCCCTCTTGAAACTTGTTCTGACTGATCAAGTTGAGCTGAACTTAATTTTCTTTTTGCAAAAAGATTTTAGATTTTCCTGCCGACGATTCCACTTTGCACACAGAGTCATGCACAAAACCAAGTTAATGGACGTCAGCCATTGTTTTGCACAATGTCATATTTTTTTAGGGCCTAATAATGAATAAACAGATTATATATTAAAAAAATAATAATAATTAAAATTAAAAATTCAGTGGATGTCTTGATTGCAGAAGATGACTATATGAGCTGAACATAATTTTCTTTGGGGGAGGGAGGACAGTGGGTTGGTCAGTATTTTTCCAGAGGATGCCCCCCTGTACCCCCCTTTGGTTACGCCACTGTGATGGAGTAGTTCATCTTTATCGAGTGCTGAGGAGCCTGACTCTCAGCCTGGCCGCTTCACAGTCAACTGAACGCCTCAGTGCATGCTGAAGGTCATATTCTTTCATAAAATTGTAAATGAATTCAGGCGGTAATAATTTTAACAGGGACTCACCCACAAGTATAAATTGACAAGATAACTATTAGTCATACACTCCACAAATGTTGAATTGAAATGTAAAAAAAAGAAAAAAAAAAGGAGCTAAAACTCTGCAGTTAGCTCCAAACCTTGTGAAGGACGCGGCATGCATGTCAAACAAGACGGCGTGGACAGATGAGAGTGAAACTGAACTTCCAGTAGAAAACTGGCACCTTGAACGCAACGCTCTTACTGTGGAAAATGCTGCCAGCATCATCTTCAACAGTGACAGAGAAGCGTAAATGGGACATTTTCTATCTCATTCATGAAATTTCAATAAATCTATGTATTAAAAAAATGATTATTTTCAGGGTGGTTGATAATTTTGCTCATTGGTGCAAACGTCGATGTTTGTTGGTAGATTTTTCCAAGACTCCTTAGCAGTTAGTTTTATATTGCATATAATTAACACCGACACCTCCACCAGTGGTACCTGTACAACAGTTTGTTGACGAAGGTGTTAGGATGATCGGTGTGTGAGTGCAGTTCTGTCTGTGAGTGTAAGAGCTGCAGCTGGGAAGCATGTGACAACCCATAATCTCAACTTTTTCCCCAACAATTCGATCAAGTCATCTTGGCTGTACTTCTACCGAGGCAGAGCAGAAAAGAATAGGTTTTGATTAGAGACTGACATCATTTTTTAATGGTTTTTGCTTATTGAACGACTAAAAAAAAAGAGAAGACAGACTGCTGAATCGATACGATGTTCCGGTTGTTGCCTGAGATTGTCTTCCAGACCGCTTCCTAATGAGTCAGCCCAACTGTGCTCGCAGTGTTGAGCAGTGGGTCGCTCAGCATCGATAACAGACATGAGCAATCTACGGCAGCACACCCTCACGCTGGACAGCTCCTTATCACCATGTTCCACCAGACAACCCATTCATTCCACACAAAAGTGCTCTTTCCTCCGTCCATCCCTCTTCAGTGTGCCCTATTCACATTCCGTCCTTCTGTTTTGTTTCCTTCCTGACCCTACCTGTTCTTGCAGATCAAAGAATAAATGAAAGATGGACCTCGCGCTCCTCTGGATCCCAGACAGTGGAAACAGCGGCCGCTAATTGCTCACACCAATTAGAAACTATAAGCTGAGCAGGAGTCTGAATAATAAACCAAGCTGGAGAGAGAGAAAGAGAGAGAGAATGCTGCAATAAGAAGCCATAGCGAACACTGGAATAAACCCACAGCTTTCAAACCACACAGGTTGAGAAAGTTGGGGAAGAAATTAAATGAGGCGTTTGCAGGTTTTAGAGGGTGACTCAGAAATAGGATAAAAAGGAGCAGAGGCAGTTGGTTGGTTGGCTGGTTGGCTGGGCTCTACATAAAAGATTGCCCTCAGCATGCTTATAGCTGCCCTTTTTAATGGCGTTTTTGCATTTCCATATTGCAGCTTTCAAACTATATAAACACACACGCATCCACACACGCGCATGTGCGATGGGCAGCACGTCAGTGACTACATTGATTTTCACCCTGTTTTTATCTCTCAATAACCTTGCATCTGTAATACTTTCTGGAGTTTTTTTTTTTTTTTTTTCGTACTGAACAATTCCACAACTAGAATTTTTTTTGTATGAACATGTTTTTTTATGATTATTTTTCTTTCCACAGTATGTTGTTAATAATTGTAACTCTGGCCATGAACTCACCTGGAGCTTTCTTTTTCTTGTTTGTTTTTTTTTTTTTTCAGTCATTTGGATTCCTCTCCAGACAAAATGGCTCACACGTGTGCTTTAAGTGCAAACTTCATCCATCACTCCAGCTGTTGTTTTTAATCAATAGAAGTAATCTTTGTGCATTTTCAGGGAAAAGATTTGGATGCCTTCTATTTCATTTTTTTTTTCTTTTTTCTTTAAATCTAACCTCCTATTCAGACATGCACACACAGCTTCCATTAAGTCTGCACTGTTCGCCCTCCACGTTATTGCCTCCAGGCACTCTAACTTGGAGTCTGGACTTATTATGCCTCTCCCTCGCTGAATTTTGGTGCACTCAGCTTGTGAATTGAGAGGGAATGAGCTCATTCTACCTGTGTCAGCACAAGGAATGGTTATGCTGCAGACGACTCGGTGAGGAAAGCGTAATGAGGAAGCACCGGAGGTGGACCTTGCTCTGAGGATAGGTTTCTTCCTCTCACCCAATCAAGGCTGAGATGATTTCGGACTCGCACTGCTGCGGGTGAACATATTTATGGAAATGTTTCAACTCCTTTTTCTGGAAGAGCGCTCAAGGCTCTTTGTCCTCTCTCAAACTCAATCAAAATCGTCAACTTCTCTCCTCTTATCTCGTTCCTTATTTTCCTAGTGCAAAGCATGTAGCCTCACTGAATAGTGATATCCCTTTGAAAGATTGCAGACTTCAATGTGTGTGCCTTTAATTTCTTGTAATAGAGACAAACTGGAGCACAAGTGGAAAAACTAAAAAGTAAATCTAGTCGTATCTAAGTCAAGCCTTTGTAGTACCACCTCTCGAAGTTACAGAATTTGCACGTGTAGAGATTAGATTTATTTATTTTTTCTCAATTCTTCTTTACGAATTACAGCTCAATCAGAATTAATGTAGAGTATCCACCTGTTTTCAAATCTTGCAACATATCCCTATTGGATTTGGGTTTGGACTTTGACTGGGACAATGTAAAACATAAACAAGTTTGAGTCCTTTGTCCTTGCTGTATGTTTAGATCCACCGCCCTGCTAGAAGTAGAACCTCTTTAATCTCAAATCGTTTGCTGGCGTCTTCCAGGATTCCAAAGATTTCAGTATGACTAAAGAGCTCCAGTTAACTTTTAAGTCATTTCTATTTTTGTTATGAAAAATCACAAAAATATTTTATTATGTCTCTGGACATAATAAAATATCTGTCACACCTAAAAACAACTTGTTGTAAAAAAGACAGAAAAATACATGAGAAGATTATTTAAATGCTTATAGGAACTACGTAAACATAGTCACAGTGACCAGTCTGTCCCCACATCATGATGCTCCCACCACCATGTTTCAAAGAGTGGATGGTGTGTTCAGGGACGTGCATTTTTAAGCCACAGTTAAACCATTTTGCACCAGCTGCCTTGAGAACTTGTAGACTTAAAGAATGTTCCTTTGACTTCTATCCCTGCTTGAGGCTATTCTAATTTTAGACAGTAGATGGTCTGCAGAATTAATCTTCCTGTTTTCAACAACTGGCAGGACCAGAGGAGACTGCAGAGGAAATATATTCTTAATTCAGCTCTAACCACAAAGTTTGGCCTCAAAATTATTACTTTTTAGTTGTTTTTACAAGGCTACTAAACAGCTGGTGGTAATTACTCCCTCGTGTCTATGTTGAGCCGTGCATATGCTTTTAAAAGATGCTTTCTGACTCTGTCGTTTTGCATCCTGTTAGTGAGTGTTATCCACACTACCACTGTTACCAAAATGGAGATTTGCATATCGGAGGATTACACCCTGGACACTGTTTATTCTGTTTTTGTCTTTGATCATTTCCTGATTTGTACTTGTGAGTACTTTGAAAACCTGTGCCACTCTCCTTCTGCTTCACAACTACGCAACGTTGATCTGTCACATAAAAGCCTGAAATATGACATAAAAGTGTGATGTGATAAAATATGATAAAAGTTCAGAGGTCACCAGTGAGTTTGAATGACTCTGTGGCACACTTATTTAATTGCCAGATTGGATCTTGCACTTATGTCTCCAAACAAAGAAACCATCTGTTTTTGCAATCATCTGAGGAGAAAGCAATCTGACAGTTTTGTGTCTGAGAAAAAAAAAGAAAAAAAAAAACATTTTTGTTTGCTAAGGAGGCAACAAAAAATAAAAGCACAACTATGAAGCAACAAAAAAAAGAAAAAGAAGAAAAGGAAGATGATGACATTACGGTGGCCGTCGTACCGTTAAGAGGGGAGAGGTTTTGTTACCTGAGCAAATTTAGCCAAAGACGTCTCAGTGCTCCTTTTATCTTCTTCTTCTGCTTTTCCCAGCTGCCTGTCAGAATTGTGGCCGAGCTACATACACTTCAGTGTCTTTTAGCCACTCTGGGATCTCTGTGGTGGCTCGCAGCAGATGCTCGACAGCCAAAGGAGTCGGCCATGACGGATGGATGGGTCTGTCCGAGAGGATGGAGGGGTCACCGTGGGTCTCTGCAGTGATGTAGACACTTCCCTTCTCGGCCCCCTTGACGTTTTTAATTAACCTCTTTGGGAGGATCCGTCTTGGTAATCACAGCCTTGAAAGTCCCAGTATAAGGAATTGTCTGACCTTTTCTTCTGTCCAGTTTATTACTTTACCTTTTTTCTACCTTGCATTCAACGACAGTACCACACAGTGCAGAAGACAACAGAGAAAATAGTCCTTCTGAACTCTCATCTTCTCTTTTTTTTTAATTCTTTCAGGAGTTTGCTCACCTCACTGAAGGTTTTTGCCTTGTCCCCTCTATTCGTCTAAATTCTCCACCGCTGGAATTTGTTTTACTTCGCGGAAAATAAAAACAAGTTCAATGATCCCGCCAAGAGGCGATCACGGTTTAATGGCAATTAGACGAGGTAAAACTTATGAGAGTCCTCCGTGTCTCGTCTCAGTTCTCATTTTCTCCTCCTGCGCTAATAGACCTTGTGGCCTCATTATATGGAAGCTGACAAGAAGCATGGACATAAATAAAAATAATCTTATTTTTCACTTTAGACTTCTGAGGGACAAACAGGCCTCAGTACTCCTCCGGGGGAGCCAACTCCTCAGTGTGATGTCCCAGAACAAGCAGATCAAACGCCTCTCCTCTCGGCTTTCTTCCTATCACTCTATTTTGGTTGCCTTCTTTCATGTTGGGGAGCAGTGGCTTAAGTGGCTCTTTTTTGGGGGGGAGAGCTCACTGATGGGCTCTCAAATAAAGCCTGCGAGAGCCGAGGAAATAAATTGGTTCATTCGCAGGTTGGGATTTCAGTGGCGCCCCCCACTGTCTGCTTACAGACGGTATTAGAGAAGTTGCGTCATTTCAGTTTATAGGAGTTTTACACATGTTTTATGAACACTCAGTGGATTGAACAGATGGAGTTAAAAGATTGATCCATGAGGCCACAGCTCCCCCATGTGGACAACTTGTGCTCTACAATGTTTTGATCACGCAAACCTTTGTAGATCTGAAATTGTCTTCCACCATTTTCGGTCTGTTTTGTCATATTGTGGCAATAAAGTCAGTACTTACAAGAATAAAATACAAAAGCTTTGTTTGTTCAACCCCTGACTGTTTACTTTAGATTTTGCATGCAGAAGTTTCAGTATTTGGTAAGTACTGCATGCGAATGGAGGTGATCTGGTATGACAAGACCAAAGTTAAAGCTTGTGTCTTACAGACAAAAGCCAGAATTTACCTAAACAAATATATACACGTCCATTCTGTCCTTGAAATGCCTTAGAACTCCTCGAAATGAGATGGCGTGTGACTGGGGTACCGGATGTCTAGTTCTCCTCTTGTACCTATTAACCCAGTAGCTTCATGTCGGATAGATGGTTGAATGCAAGAACAAAGAGGGTGACTGATGATAGCCTGAGTTGCTAATGCATGTTGAAGGCATTTGGAGTTGCCTTTCAACTGGAAGAAGGTTCTCAGTATTGTGTTGGATTGTTGGACTTCCGAGCACTTCAGAATGTGTGAATAGAGTATTGTTTGGCTTAAGTACTTCTAAGTTTGCACAGGTTTATACATATGTCTGGTTTTACTGTCTCAGCTCTGCCAACATTGACATGTATCTATTAACTTCAGCCTCTAGGACAACTGGCAGGAATGCTTCTGCTGCATAAATGTAAGTAAGTGTGAAAGGGTGAAATTGTCCCTTTCTTGGCCATCTATTAGTAGCAAGGTACTTTTTTCCCCCAGACATGCGTTGAGAGCAGACAGTTTTTTTGTTTTTTTTTTCTCAGCAGAGCCAGCTACAGACACACTACCTCATATATCTGTGATGTTTACCGGTTCTAGTTCTGGGAAATTGCTTGCGCTTCTTCCGTATTCTTCATCAGGCAGGTAACCAGAGTGGTGAGTCATTGTCTGGCAGTCTCTAAACTCTCGGGTGCAGACAAGGTTATTCTTCATTGTAGCATTGTGTTGGTCTAACAGCTGACAGATTTTGCTCTGCGTTCAGTTATCGTCAACTAGTACAGCAACGTAAAATACTGTGAAAGAAATATTGAAAGAAAGAAGGCTCATACTACAACGCTGTGACATAATACAGTACAGGTTAGGGTTTCTTTAGTGCTTTTGTAGGTTTTCAATTTTGCACTGGAGCTACAGCATGTGATGAATATAAAAAATATTACATAGCCATTTTTTTCTGTATTAAAACAATAATGCAGCATGTACTTTAGATATGTTTCTTATACTTTTGTAGCTAAACAATGGGTTTCCTGTGTTTCATTTGCAGTATGATAAACTCTAGGTGCCTACAGACTGGCTGAGTTTTTCTTGTAGCACATAATTAGTAGTAGTAATGTAATTGCTATATTATACTATTGTTTAATATAATTATTTGTGTGATTATACAACATAATATTCAGTTCCTTGACTGGACACAATATTATTATTATTATTATTATTATTATTATTATTATTATTATTATTATTGTTGTTGTTGTTGTTGTTGTTGTTATTATTATTATTATTATTATTAAATTTATGATATGCAGCTCTTGTGCTGCACGCAGACATTATAGAATGAACGACATTTTGTAGCCCTCACAAAAAAGTCTGCAGGCAGGGAAGTATTAGTCATAAACACACCAAAAGCCATTATAATCAAGGCTGTCACATCGTTTTATAGGCAATCTTCAATATTGTTGGCCTGCGCCACTGTTACAGGAAGTGTGCCGCAACCAATATGTGGGACATTTATTAACGCTTTCGTCGTTGTTCTGACGGTTCGGCTCTCTGCCGGGTCACCACGGAAAACGAGCAAACAAACCGACAGAACACCTTCACTATGGTAACTACCCGACATTCAGCGCTGGGTCGGAACTGCAGTTACGATGGAGTTGGTGCTTTGGTGGTGGCACAAAGCGCCTCGGCTACAGCGTTGGCACAGGCGGGCTTTTCTGAACCGAACAGCCCGCTTGATGGTGATAGAGGGAACTTTGGTAAGAGGACTGATAGGTGTGCAGAGAGAGAGAGAGAGAGAAAAGAGAGAGGAGTTATTCTCAAACAGCGATACGTCTGTAACTTCTACAGTTATGTAGGAAGTTCACGATTACAGCTCCCGGTTTGAAAGTTACTAGTTCTTATATATGAATATATTTTTTTTTAATGTTTGAGTAAAACAAGGAAAATGGTGAAACAAAAACGGCTGAAACTACGGAGCCCCCTAGGGGACATGGGGAATTCTTTTTTTTTTTTTTCTTTTGCGTTGCCTCACAAGACCTTCGCGTTCCCAGGCAATATGCTTACTGTGATATTTTGTGGTCTGTTTTTGTATACTGTCACGGATGTCAATTTAACATTTCAAATATATGCACATTTAAAGGGCCTCAGTGAAAACGTGTTTATTGGATGTAAAAAAAAAAAAAAAAAAAAAAAAAGATTTAAAATCGATTTATCCTCTGCATGTTTGTGTTTGCAGGCTGAGATGGACCTGCGCATGAAAATAGCCATTCAGACTATCAACACAAAAGAGACACCATCCAAACTGTCAGATGACTCATTAGTAATGAGTCATTACCACATGATAATAACTCAGAAATAGTCTAAATATTTTGGATGTATTTTTTCTTTCTTTCCTACTTATAGAAAGTTTGTGTATGTCTTAGTTTTGTGGTGCATTTCTAGCGATCTATCTATCTATCTATTTCTATCTAGAAAACTATATAAAACTTATGATATTTCACAATGACATATTAACATACATGGAAAAACCTTACAAAACCCTTACATAATAGCAGAAAGTACGGTAGCCACCATGAGAAGGGCTTACAGTATCCAATTATGCTGTATGAAATGATCAGTAACGCATAAGAAAAACAATCCTCCATGTCCCCCGAGGGGGCTTCGAATGAAACGTTCTTCTTATGCACATCTCACCCTCTCTAGTGGATGATCCTGTCCATGTCCATGTATCCTGATGCGAGGTCCCTCGTGAATGTTCTTCACGCAGCTTTCACAGGAAACTATGATTCGACGTACGACTCTGTCCTTGTCATCAGCTGTCCCAATGAGCAGGCAGCGCAGGATATTGGCAGGTACAGCTAATTTTCCGGTATTTTTTTTTTTTATTATTGTTGAATTACATTAGAATAACATTGTATCAGACTTCTTTTCAACAGTTTTTGGATTTAAGTATTTCTGAAAAATTGTGAAAATATTTGTGTCATGTCAGCGGGTTTCAGAAGATTTTTTTTTCTGATTGAATCTGTAATTTAGTCAAAGTGATGTAACCAATAGAAAGTTAATCATCTTAGTCCAACTTTGGCCAAAACAATGTTGAACCACTAACTCAAGAGTTGTATTGATTCCCTTGTTGTTTTTAGTGAAATAATAGAAATCATGATCTGACATAAATTTGTTATAAAAGTATTACTGATTCAACTTTAAAAAATATGTACCTTCATGTTATTAAAGCTAAAGTTTAATCAGTTCAATCATGATTTCTTGGTTAATGTCAAGTTGTCATAACAAAGACATTTTGAATAATGTCAACTTTGTATTAAAAGTGTAATGATTTACCGAATGACACTTTATGACAAGTGTTATGTCATGTTTATGACTGTGTCATGACAGTCTTATTCACAACCCATCACATAAAGTGTTACCCAACTCCATAAAGAATCCAAAGAGTGTGGAGATGGGAATAACGTATCAGCTGAAGTTCACTATTACACCAACTCCACAGAAGGGCAACAAACAGATCATCTCATTGCCATGCTGCCTTGATGCAGTTATTTCTCCCAAAAGACTTATAATAAAGAACTGAGTACATAAACTCATACTGAGCCAAACAGAACAGCTGTGTCTTTATCAGTTTAAATTTGTTTGTACAAAACAATAAAAAAAATTTGCTGGATTATATCTTTAATATTCAGGTTCATTTAATTTTTATACGTTCTTTTTACATTTCTTTCTATCCGCCAACTGCTTTTCTCTGCCTTTTTTCTTTGTCAGGTCTGTAATGGAAAGAAACCTGGCAGCCAGAGTGAACATTCTCCCCGGGACCACAGCAATGTAAATCCCACACAAGACAGAGAAAAAGATGTTTCCTTTTTTCCGCTAACGTTGTAATTGGTTTTCCCCCATGAGTAAGCCGTTAGCTTCCCAATGTGGTCATGTTTTTTGTATGGATGAGTTAACGTTCCTGTTTATGGATAACCACAAAAAGAAAGGAAGTCCAAAGAAAGCTGGAGACTGTGTTTAACTCAACATAGGTTTTCCATAGAACCAGAGAACACATGTACCATGCTTTCAGGCAAACAGGCTCTGACTGAAATAAACACTATGTATAGTTGAAATCAGATATTTACATGCATACAATTTTTCCTCACTGTCTGAAGTTAAATCAGACTAAACTTCTCATGTTTTAGATTAGTTTTAATTAGCAAATTTATTCCCATTTGACAAATGTCAGAACATTTTTTTAGAGTTTTCTTTTGTAACTTCCTTTGAATTCAGAAGCTTCCATACAATTGGTCAGAAATCGGTGATATTTCTCTCTTAAGCTGTGAGACTTTCATCACACCCTTTGGGTGAAAGTACGTCTGCTTTTGAAACAGTCACTGGAGGCTTGTAACCCTAAATTATACAAAATTAAAAGAAAATTAACTTTGAACACTTCTGATTTTTGTTATATAAGCCTTCTTTGCTAGAAGGCCCAGTCAAAGTCCACCCCTAAATCCAGATGTAAATATATGGTTTGACTTCAAAATTTTTCTAATCTGAAGGAACTTCAGTTATTTTTCAGTTAATTCAGAGATCAGTATATATAGTATTGATCCAGGAGATCAGAACAAATGCACACAACACTTTTCAGATATTTTAGCTCAAAATGCTTTATCCCTGTATTTTCTTTGGTTTCTTTTTGTTGCCCTAACAGCATCTTGCCACTGATGCAGCTTTCTATTCTGTTATGTTTTGTGGTTCATCAGGTACAACTGGAAAAGTAAAACCAAAGTTGGAAGTGGTATCCTGATTGTAAGCTGTTTTCAATTCATTCCAATTCACTGTTTTCAACTCTGGAACAGAGCACACGATTTTAATTGTGTTGTGTCATTGCAGCTGGTGAAAACACTGTCCACGTTCAGGACAGTTGAAGCTCATATAAGGTAAAAAGATTCAAACGTTTTTGTTGTTTTTTTTCACTTATCATATGTCAATTCATTTGCTTCTAGAACTTTTTGTAAAATTTCAAAAAGTATGTCCAAAAGGAAGACATAAATAAAGAATATTAATATAATTTAAAATATAATGTCAGGGAATATCAAGCATGTCATTATAGGCACAGGTCTGAGCAAATTTTATATACATACTAGTTTTAGCAGGACAATTAGTCTTCTTCCATACACGTAGCCTACCTGTTTGACTGGCAATCCCTGCTATAAACTAAGTAGCAAGTTTATAAATTTTGCTACTAAAGAGTAAATGAGTAATACAATAGTTCCTGGATGCAACCGTTCCTGCAGGAGTATTCTGCTCTATTCCTGAGGCAACAAGTGAGGAGCAATTCAAAAATCTGTGCTTGACAGTGTTTCACTTTGTTTCACTTGTTATAAGTAGTTACGAATTGCTTGTTTGTTGCAAAAATGTCATCCCCTAATGCTAGCTCATTCATTGGCGGTTTAAAAGTATGTGTGTATTGCGTAATGTTGTGCCTTAAGAAAGATTCAGTCTGGATTCTTTTACGCATCGGGGTTAAAACTTGCACTTGACAACTCTTGATCACTTCGTATGATTTTAAACTCTTTGCTATTTTCTGGCTCCCTTCAAGGTCCATCAATCCCTATGTGAAACTTGAAGCCAAGGTTTTCGTAGGACGGTATTCGGCTTTGCATGAAGCAAATAACGACATATTTCCATTAAGACTGATAAAGCCTTGACATCAAAGTCAGTCACGTCATGAACAGCAGTCAGACAAGAACGACTGAGCCGCATGTGTGCACGCTATCACTCAAAGTTCTCAGAAAATTTTCTGCATAGTTCAGATTTGTTTCCATGTGATGGCATTGTTTTTAAGAGAAATAAAGTTTTTTATCGGAAGACATGTTTCTGACACTTTGTTGCCATGGAAATTGAAAACACTTTTTAACGCAAAAGGATATCCAACGGGGTATCCACCTATTTTAAAATTCAGTCAAAAGGAGGAAAATTTATATTTTATAGGCAAATTTCAGTTGAGTTTTGTTGTGTGGGATCTGTAAATCAGGTTTAAATAACATCCTCGGTTAAACTACTTTTACAGACATATTTTTTAGATTTATTAAACTTCTGGCAACTTATGTTTTTATCAATACTACCAAAAATGCCAAGGTTAATTTAAATATATTAATTTACAGTCCTAGCATTTACATAGCATAGTTTACAAATTTTTAATCGAAACGCTGTTCCAGCAGCTTGATGTTAGCTGTTGGTTTTATCCATCCCTATCCCCAGTTATTTGATGCATGTGTTAGATCTTTACCCCGTTGGAACACCAAATTCTTAGCAGAAATGGTATCAAAAGTTTGAGCTAGATTAGTGATGTATAGGGTTAGATATGCAGCAAAGGCTTTAATTTGTGTCACTCTGACTTTAGATTTACTAATAAAACTTCCAGTGTGATGGATTTAAAGATGCCTAAACCAAGAACAGGAAGAAGAAAATGAAAACAATTTATTTTGTCTTAGGCCCAGCCATTCTGCACACATTCAGAGCAGGTCCAGGAACAAGCTATTTTGATCGCTGGCTGATAAGTGGGTGCACCATTAGTTTTCAATTCAAACAAAATTTGTGTATAATTTCCATACCTCTTATAGTCATAATAGACTAAATAGATTTCGTTTTTACTGTAAGAACAGTACAAGTAAGCAGATTAGATTTAAACCTTAGTAACATTTGAATCAAATTCATCCTTTGTTGGATGAGTGACCAGACCACAACATGTGTCTAAAATACAAATAGTCTTGAAAATGGAACCAAAATATCAAAAGAAATATAAATGTGATGCTAATAAAAACATTAGCATCCAGCTAATGAACACAGTCTTTATGGTTTTATTTGCATATGAATGCTTTAGGGTTGTAGGAGAAATCTAAGAGGTACCATGAACTGGATGAAGGCAACACAGAGACAAACTGATATGTACAAACTATCATGATATGTACAAATCCCCTGAGAAAAAAAAACAAAACAAAACAAAACAAAACAAAACAAAAAAAACACAATGGGCAACTAGAGAGAACGACCTCTTATATTCATGAAATGGACAAAGGAATATGTGCCCCACTCTACACTTTCCCTTCCCAGGAAAAACTGTAAAAAGAGAGTGCATGGCTGGTGGGTGATAAAGGACAGCTGAAGTACCATCATCTCTAAATGACCACAACCACTTTGGCAAAGGAGTTGACCTGCAGCACCAGATGATTGGCTCCTAATTCTCACAGAGAAAGACCAGAAGAAGGCGTGTGACAGTGCCAAATCATTCTATTTTACAAATATTATTTTATGTAACAAACATATAAGGAAATGAGCTATCAGCACATATATTGCATTGCAGTGAAGGCATCTGGCTTAAAAAAAAAAGGTGCTGGAAGTGGGACATGCTCTCCCACAAAGGCATACAACTGTGTGTGTTACATGGCTTATAACAGCTTTGTAGAAGTAATGTTTGACTCTGTGGCTTCCTGCATCTCAGTTCTTTACCCGTGCAATTTTCTGGTCAGCAATTTGGCAGAGCACATTTTCAGCCTCTTTGTACTACTGAAGCATCCATAAGCTAAACTAAATTGATAGGAATGTATCTATGAAGGTCTGTTATGCTCATAAAGACCCAGTAGATGTCTTTTAAATGGGTGAGGCTTTCAAACTGCTTTCCCACAGTAAGATCATAATGAGATAAAAGGGCTCAGTTAGGAGAAAATGTCAATGTTAGGAATATTTCTGTAATGTGTTATTATGGGAAAGGCATCTATACAAAACTAGTTAACTTCGTAAATATATATGCAAAAAAGGAGCTGTGGTGTTCCAGACACAGAAATTAGTGAACCTCTGTAGGGGGCGCTCTCGCTGTGAAAAGAGTGTAGAGCGGGAACCTGTGAAGAAGAGTTGTTCCCGGTTCGTGAATAAAGGTTGCCGTGTGCTTATTCCAGTTATCTGCTTGGACAATGTTTTATTTGAACTAGTGTGACATACACAACAGAATTTTGGCGACGAGGATGGGATTGTTCAAGCTGGAAGGCACAGAGTGCGCAGATGCAGCGGCTCCATAGAGGCAACACGGGACCGTAAAAGCCGAGCGTTTGGGTGAGTGAAAGGACCGCCGAACGAGAGCTACAAAGATGGCGTTTGGAAAGCCAGAAGATTTTCACTTCGAGGAAAGTGAGGAAAGTTTTGAGAACTACCGCGAGCGTCTCGAGCAGTATTTCGCGGCAAACGACTTGGACACTAAAGAGGAGAAAACTAAGTCGGTGTTTCTCACGGTGGTGGGGAAAAGATCCCACAGCTTGCTGATGGACTTGTGTTCTCCGGATAAACCGTCAGAGAAAAGCTACGAGGAGCTGGTGGATTTGCTGCAGAGGCACTACGTACCAAAGACGAACTTTATTGCAGAAAGGTGCAAGTTTCACGGAAGAAACCAAAAAGACAACGAAACAATCAGTGAGTACGTGGCTAGTTTACGAAAAGTAGCAGCTACATGTAAATTTGGGACTTTCTTAGAGGAAGCACTGCGTGACAGATTTGTCTGTGGGGTAAAGAGCAGCGAGCTGAGAGACCGGCTGCTCAGCTCCGCGCACACCAAAGACTTGACGCTGCCGCTGGCTGTAGAAATGGCGCTCTCCTTTGAGGTAACCAAGGACAGTGCACAGCAATTTGCACAGAAAGCTTTCAAGACTCATGTAGTGGACAAGAGAGTGAAACCAAAATACCGCGAAGCTGAGAAAAATACAGCTGCCGGGAAGCCCTGTTATCGCTGCGGTGGGAAAAATCACAACCCGAATGACTGCAGGTTTAAAGAAAGTGAGTGCCACGAGTGTAAGAAAAGGGGACACATCGCAAAAGCCTGTCGCACCCGTAAAGAAGGAGGCTATTCGAGTACGACCAAGGGAACATTGCATCTGGATCTTAAGAGGCGACCCAGCGCTCTCAAGCAGCGCCATGATGTCTGCGGTCTCCAACAGCAGGATGTCTGCAGCTCGACCAGTCCGCATAACCCCCCTAAAGGTGCGCCCCAGGATGCAGATCCAGGCAACCGGCATGGGTTGAAAGGGAATTCAGAGGACAACCAATTCCTGTCACATCAAGTCAGAGAAGACAGAGCAGCCAGTGATGTGGTTCAGTGCAAGATGGAAGCTGCACCAAACTCTGACACTGTGCCAGATCTGACATTGGACAGTCCAGATTTTAGTCTGTTTGAAATGAACACAGGTAATGATGACATTGTAAAGCCTTACTATGTGTATGTCAGTGTAAATGGTTCAAGAGTGAAGATGGAACTAGACACTGGTGCCGCAGTGTCAGTAATATCTGAAAATCTGTATAAGCGCAGATTTAAATCAGTCAAACTTAGTTCAGCAAATTGTGTACTTAAAACGTACAGCCAAGAGTCATTACAGTTGATGGGTAAATTTGTGGCAAAAGTGAAATGTCAAGAGACCACGAAGAAACTAG
Organism: Poeciliopsis turrubarensis; assembly: GCA_010277015.1. Taxonomy (NCBI): domain Eukaryota; kingdom Metazoa; phylum Chordata; class Actinopteri; order Cyprinodontiformes; family Poeciliidae; genus Poeciliopsis; species Poeciliopsis turrubarensis. The sequence goes on along the minus strand of VMRN01000004.1, from coordinate 214,022 downwards.
AACTGCTAGTAGTAAAAGGAAGAGGCCCTGCTTTGATGGGTAGAGACTGGATTAGCCAGTTGAAGCTAGACTGGTCACAGGTGAACAGAGTGGCTCCAGAAACAGTGGAAGACATTTGTGCTCAGTATGCATCAGTTTTCAACCCTGAGCTAGGCAAGTTGAAGGGTATTAAAGCCAAGTTACATGTTGCTCCAGAAGCAATGCCAAAGTTCCACAAACCAAGAAATGTTCCATATGCATTAAGAGAAGCTGTGGAGAAGGAACTGACGAAATTGGAGGCAGAAGGCGTTATTTCACCCACTAATTACAGTGAGTGGGCTGCTCCAATAGTGTGCATACCTAAAAAAGATGACAGTGTGAGATTATGTGGAGACTATAAGGTCACCATTAATCCATGGTTAAACGTGGATCAGTATCCACTTCCAAAAACCCAAGATCTATTTGCAAAATTAGCAGGAGGTCAGAAATTTACCAAACTAGACTTATCGCAGGCTTACCAGCAAGTTCAGTTAGAGGATAGCTCTAGGTGCTACCTGACCATAAACACTCACAAAGGGCTGTATCAATACAACAGGTTGCCCTATGGTGTTGCAAGTGCTCCTGCAATTTTCCAGAAAATAATGGATCAAGTACTTCAGGGCATGGATGGCGTTATCTGCTATCTTGATGATATCTTGATAACTGGTAAAGATGCAGAAAGCCACCTGACTAACTTAAAAGAGGTCCTTAAGAGGCTCCAAAGCTACAACCTTAGGGTAAAAAGAGAAAAATGTGAATTCATGCAAGACAGTGTTTCATATTTAGGACATGTCATTGATGCCACAGGCATTCATCCTATGAAGGAAAAGACAACCGCGATTCAGAAGGCTCCAGTTCCAAGAAATGTAACTGAACTTAGGTCATTCTTGGCTCTGTTAAACTACTATGGGAAGTTTATACCCAACTTATCGACTCTGATCCAGCCAATGTCAGCATTGCTACACAAAGATGCAGACTGGATTTGGTCAGAAAATTGTCAAAATGCTTTTGAGAATGCGAAGAAGGCTCTTCAATCTGACAAAATCTTAGTACATTTTGATGCAGAGTTACCAATTATCTTGGCATGCGATGCATCTCCTTATGGAGTTGGTGCTGTAATCAGTCACCAAATGAAAGATGGAAGCGAAAGACCGATTGCATTTGCATCACGAATGCTAACTAAGACCGAACAAAACTACTCACAAATTGAAAAAGAAGCACTGGGTTTAGTGTTTGGTGTTATGAAGTTTCATGACTACCTTTATGGAAGGAAATTCATTTTGGTAACAGACCACAAACCATTGCTAAAAATCTTGGGACCAAAAACAGGTGTACCAACACTAGCTGCTGCTAGATTGCAAAGGTGGGCTCTAATCCTAGCTGCATACAAGTATGAGATTCAGTACAAAAGATCTGAGCAACACAGTAATGCAGATGCTTTATCAAGGTTACCGATGAAACCAAGTGTGGATGTGGTGTCAAACCCTATTTACAAAGTATCTTATCTTGAAGAGCTACCTATCACTGCAAGGGAGATTGCAAAAGAAACAGACAAAGATCCTGTGTTAAAGGTGGTGAAACAGTTGGTGTTAACTGGCTGGCCTAAACATGTACAGGATGAGCTGCTGAAGCCATATTTTCAGAGACGTTTTGAGCTTACTGTTGAAGATGATTGTCTACTGTGGGGGTTACGAGTGGTGGTGCCTAAGAAATTAAGAGATCAGTTGATTTCTGAACTACATGAGCACCACTGGGGCATCGTAAAAATGAAATCCCTTGCCCGAAGTTTATTCTGGTGGCCAGCAGTAGATGAGTGCATTGAACAGGAAGTCAGGGAGTGTACTATTTGTCAAAAGCAGTGTAGTATGCCTTGTACGGCACCAGTGCATAAATGGAAATGGGCTGCCAGCCCGTGGGAGAGAATCCATCTGGATTTTGCAGAGGATCTTAAGCAGATGTTTCTTGTAGTTATGGATGCGTATGCTAGATGGCCAGAGATTATTCCCATGCATACTACTACTTCAGTTAAAACCATTGAAACACTGAGAAATTTGTTTGCGGCTTATGGGTTACCAAAAGAAGTTGTTACCGATAATGGTCCTCAGTTTGTTTCACAAGATTTTGAGTCATTTCTAAAAAGAATGGAGTGCAGCACATTAAGTCACCTGCTTACCACCCTGCCAGCAATGGATTAGCAGAGCGCTTAGTCCAAAATCTTAAAAAGTCCCTAGCAAAGAATCGAGCTGTAGGTGGTATGACACTTGAGCACTGTGTTGCAAATTTTCTTTTAGGGTACCGAAACACACCCCATACAACTACAGGAAAAACTCCTGCTGAGTTATTCCTAAAAAGACAGGTTCGAACAAGATTGTCACTGATCAGACCCCAGTTTTCGCAGAGGATGCAAAACAAACCAGAACCAATGCTCCCACGTCTTAGAGTTTTCACAGTAGGTCAACCCGTTTTGGTAAAGAATTACAGGGGAGGGGAGAAGTGGCTGAATGGAGTTGTACAAGAAATCTTGGGTCCTGTAACTTACAGTGTGGAAGTGAATGGAAAATGTGTTAAAAGACATGTAAATCAGATTCTGGGTGTAAATGGAGATCCAGCTCATTTTACACAGACAGACGTTTCTGCTGGAAACTTTTGGGATGATGACGATCTCGATACCACCAAAGATGTGGATCAACAGATGGAAGAACAAACTGTTGAGAATCGACCAATAGACTTGTCATCATCTACAGTCGAAAGGAACACTCGTCCAGTGAGGACCAGGCGACCTCCTGATAGACTGAACTTGAAATTGCAACTCTAAATAAGAGTTTAAAAAAAAAAAAAAAATGGAAGAAGTGTTTCTTGTTTTCAGTTCTATTCATACAAAAGAAAATGAAAAACTGAAAAATGTTAAATGAGTGAGAAGTATTGATTTTACAGGGGAGGAGCTGTGGTGTTCCAGACACAGAAATTAGTGAACCTCTGTAGGGGGCGCTCTCGCTGTGAAAAGAGTGTAGAGCGGGAACCTGTGAAGAAGAGTTGTTCCCGGTTCGTGAATAAAGGTTGCCGTGTGCTTATTCCAGTTATCTGCTTGGACAATGTTTTATTTGAACTAGTGTGACATACACAACACTACACATATATTTTTAAATCTTGATTTGACCATAAATAGGAAAGGTTTGTGTTTTACTAGGATTTGGTAATGTAACAAATTAATAATTCATAATTGTACGAGTATAACATTTTAACTGATAAATTAATTAAACAGGGCTCTCCATTACGCCCCCGGAACAGCTTGTTGGTGACTTTAGGTGGGATTTTAAGCTACCTTTCATTACCTATTACAGATTATTCTTTAAAAAAGTGCAGCAATTAGTTAGCGAGTGTCAAAAACTTATTATTTAGCCAAAAGTACTCAAAGTATTGAACAGAACTGAACTGTCGATGTCTTGGTGTAAGATGAATGCCACTCATAAAATGGCGGCCCTGTTGACATATGATCCCCAAGCTATCGCGAGACATCGCACACGATGGAATTTTTTTTTCATGGCGGCGCCCTTTCATTAAGTGTAAGAACGCAGAGAGAGAAGAAAACGAATACTGGGCCAAGTAAATAGTGTAGAGCTATTTTTCTATTTCTATCTTTTTGCAGACTCCATTCTATCGCCGCCATTATATAGAAATTATCGGAAAAAGACACGTGTTTTCACAAATACGACTGTGGCTTCGGCGAGACCCTGACTTCAGCAGACTCGTAAATAACAGCAGCATACAACAAAGACATCAACACAGGTGACAAAGGTAAGTGCAGTTGCTTTTTTCTACAGTGATTAGAAGTCACTGGTTGCACCACACGACCAAATAAACGACACGACGCATGTGGAAAAAGATGGAGCAGCACAAGATTTGCACTCCGTTATAGAGCAGCGACGTGCTAGATTTGCTGGGTCACAAGATCAGCTAATGGCATGTAAACAGATGATAATAATTCAAGACTGTAATGATGCCTCATAGAAAAGGAAGACTCACTAAAGTCTTTTTGACATTATTAATACGTGCAAAGCATAACGCGTCACCTCTGCCAGGCTAGGTCTATTAGAAAATGAAAAATCATTAAATGTCAATTAGTGCAAATTGCAATGCATAATCTGGTGCGTTGTATCTGCTCTAACATGCATTGCAACACCTGGAAGCAAATGTCAATTTGAATTGTGTGTTCCAACTTTGCATGTTCTACAAAGAGCAACATAGAAAAGGGTTTAATGTTCCTTTTTATATGTTGCTCTTACCTGAGGAAATATGCATCTAGCAACTTTTACAGCTTCATAAAGATTTCTGAAAATGTAAGGGTTTGCACATGAACAAATTTAGTGGTTGAGATGCAAAAGCTGAGAGAGATCAGTGAGGAAGATGAGGCTCAATTGCAACCGCCATCATTTCAATACGCAACAGGAGCAACACAATTGCATGTTTTCCTGATATAATGCAGACGTTAACTGGGTTGTAAACATCACCACTACTATCCATACTACTGTGCGTTTAATTTTTTTAAAAGTAAATTTGTCTATTTGTTTTCCTGTAGACATCAATTGGTCGGTTTTAAGTTAAAAAATAAGGCCTTGATGAAAGAAGCTCTGTTATGGACCATCAACGCCCAGAACTTACCATGAAGGAAGAGGAATTGCAGAGCAGTCCACTTGCCACTGGTAATCTACTAATAAGTTTGTCATTTAAGCATAGCACTTTTTATTCTGCAAATCTCTTTATGTGAATGCAGTATCACAAATGTGTTGATTTTGGGTATGAATGTTTGTTACTGAGGTAACTCCTTGGTGACCAGTTTTCCATTGAATTCACCAGTATCAAGGATTGTCTGACTAAAGTAATGTTACCCATTTGACTTGTGGAAACATAGAGTCAGAGTTGTGCAAGAAGTGAATGTTATTTGAATCTTCTCTGCAGATGTCGGCCAGTTGTTTGTGGTTAAAACAGAAGACCCAGACGAGTGGCCCTGTGGTCTGATCTATCACAGTCCAGGAGATGACACAAAGGGGAAGCTCACCAGTAGTCCACTGCCCACTGGTAAACCGTTGAACAATTATGGATTTTTAATTTAGAGAAAATGTCCATTGTTTTTCTTTTTTAACTGCTACACTATTGGAAGGTTGTTTCAACTGTGATCAGAAGAAAATGACAATATGAGGAATTTAGCATTATCCAGTTCTTGTAATGCTATCTACTCTCCTGAGCAATCAGACCCCCTAGGTGTTTTACTCATAGATATCATCTGCATGGCTCATGCTAAAACTCAAACTCACCTTTCATAAACTGATGTAAAAAAAAAAAAAAAAAAAAAACACATTACTTGAAACCATTTTTAGAGAATAGCATGGTAGCATGTTTGATGTAATCTTTTTGTCTTTAACAAGTTGGTGAGTTAAGATTGAGCTCCTCTCACTATGCTCTGCAGGGCCCATGTAGGTCTGCTCGATATTAGAAAATTTGGGGATGGGAATACTGTTAGTAAATATTCCGATGGCAATAATATTGTAACCCGTATCTATTTTCTTCTTTCCACTCTGTGCGTCCATCACTCTGTAGTAACTTTAGTAACTCAATGAAATAGTACACAAAAATAATGATACAAAATGCTTATGCCTCATTTATTCCGCACTTTTGTGTTCAATTGATGAGAAAACATTCAAATTTAAAAATACTTTATTGATCCCAAATGGAAACAAAGCATGTTTTGCAACTTTAGTGCCAAAACAAGAGCAATATGTAGTCAAATGGAAAATCTTATAGTTGTGTGTTTTAATGTTTTTTGCAGCTGACCTGCGAGTAATCAAAGAAGAGTCCTCTGATGAATCGGACTACAGAATAAAACATCAGGGACCAGAACTTAACATAAAGGAGGAGAAGGAGGAAGTTTCAGCCAGTCCATTGACAACTGGTGTGTGGGTTTTTGTACTGATTAAACTTTTGCCATTTAGATGTGTGTTTGTGTAGGTGTGTGTTAATAACTTTGTAGTGCTGCTTTGGTGCTGGACTGAAGTTATTGTTGTTTTGTTTTTTTTTTCATTTTTGGTTTATGTTTCTGTTCTTTCTGTGTAAGAACATATGCTATAGTAATGTGTGCAAATTTTATACTTTTATTTTGATCGTTTTTTTTTTTTTTTTTTTTTTATAAACCAATATCTTCTCATCAGTAGGTGCCTCCAATTAATCAAAATGTATCAGTTAAACTATCCGAGCAAGAACCACTAGGTTTAACCCAAATCAAAGACAATTGTCACTGATACTGAGGAAATGTATATTCAAAAAATGTTGCAAAAAAATCTGTAACAAAGGCTACTTCTTGATATAAATGTGTGTTTCACACTTTCTTACAGGTGTCCAGAAGGTGCTAGTGGTTAAAGAAGAAGTTCCTGATGAATGGAGCTTGTCTACAACTCGTAGGAACCCAGAACCTCTCAACAACGTAAATGAAGAAGCGCATCAGCCATGTAACGGCAGTCGTGTTTTTGATGCCAGAAACAATGACTGGCAGATAGAAACTGTGCGAGAATTGGAGGAAAATAACGAAGGAGAATTTAACACACCCCGAAAATTTTTTAGCTGTTCCATCTGTCGTAAACAGTTCCTCTATCAGGAGGCTTTTCAGAAACACATGAAAGGCCATTTAGAAAAAAGTGATTTCAGCTTCAACGTCACTAAGAAAGGTTTTATTGTAAAGCCAAATTTAGATTCGGTGATGATTGATTCAGAGAAGGCGTTTGGTTGCGATGTTTGTGGCAAAACCTTCCACCAAAGATCATATCTCTATAGACACAAGCGAACCCACACAGGAGAGAAAGCTTTTTGCTGCGATATCTGTGGTAAAGCATACATTGATAAGTCAACCCTTAGCAAACATATGAGCATCCATAGTGGAGAGAAAGCGTTTGGTTGTGATGTTTGTGGTAAAACGTTCATCCAAAAGTCCAATCTTTATAAACACAAGAGAATTCATACAGGAGAGAAACCATTCATCTGTGATATTTGTGGTAAAGCATTTATATATAAGTCTATCCTCAATGGCCATATGTTGGTCCACACAAGAGAGAAAACATTCAGCTGCGACGTGTGTGGTAAAACATTCACGGAAAAGTCCAATCTCCAAAAACACAAGAGAATCCACGCCGTAGAGAAGTCATTCAACTGTGATATTTGTGGGAAATCGTTCATCAGTAAGTCGACCTTGAACAGACACGTGGGGATTCACGCTGTGGACAAACCATTCAGCTGTTTGGTCTGTGGTAAAACATTCCATCAAAAGGTAGTTCTCAATAGGCACATGGGAATCCACACGCTGGAAAAATCCCTCGAGTGTGACGTCTGTGGTAAAATGTTCAAACAAAAGGCGCACCTTGCTACACACAAACGGATCCACACGGGGGAGAAACCATTTATCTGCGAAGTGTGCGGTAAAGCATTCAACCGAAAGGAGAGGCTTTGCTCGCATAACAGAATCCACACGGGAGAAAAACCATTTGGTTGCGATTTTTGCGGTACCATGTTCAACGACAGCTCAACCCTTCGGAAACACATGAGGATTCATACTGGAGAGAAGCCCTTTGGCTGTGATGTTTGTGGTAAAAGGTTTCGATTCAGATCTAATGTCAAAAAGCACATGAATACCCACACGGAATAGAAAATCAATGTTGTAGGAAAGGATTTGCTTTTCTCATAAGCATCAAAACTTGTCACCATTGTACCTTTCAACTATTTGGGATTAAAAATGTGGAATTTAAAGTGCAAACAAAATATTTTGTTAGACTGCCTTTACATAAAAGTAATGTTGAGGAAAAGTTCCACGCTTAGACAAGACCGCAAAGAAGTCTTGAATCAGCTGTAGTTGTCATGCCAGGCCACAATGTGGCGCTGTGATTTTAGCACGTTGTCAAAACACACACACACAGTTTTTACACCTCGTTACCTTCTACCTCATTTAGAAAACAGTGACCCATCTGATAAACCGAGTGCTCATGTAACATGTATTTAATTCATATCAGCAGTTGCCTTAAGTTGAAAAGGCTGAATAGCTCAAGTTCCCCTCTAGACACCTGGTTTAAAAACTGCTGATGTCAGGGACTCCGATCACTAGAGTTGTGTAAAGAGCTGGATTGCCACAAAAATGTTTCACTGAAAACTAACTCTGTGTAAACAAAGCGTCTCATATGGGCAGATAAATGAGCCTCTCTGCTGAGTTGTGTTGATAGCCCAGAGAAATGCAGCTACTGACACAGTTTTATGCCATCAGCATATGTATGGTGAGATAATTCTCAGCTGGGGTTTAGCCTCGTGAAACCTCAAATATGATGGTCCAGATTAACCACTGCTCAACGACAAACGTACCATGCTCGTACTGTACAAATGAAATTATTAATAATACTTAATGTAGGATAACATTAAGTATGACCAATTTAATGGTCACATTTTTCTAAATTCTTAGGATTAGTAGTTAGTGTATGTCAGTAAGACATTTATAGTTCTGAGGACTATAAATTACACATTATCAGTCCTGTTTATGATTTTTCAAAATGTACAGAAATGTCTATTCTAGAAACTGAATGATTTCATTACAAATTCACATTTTTGTTCTGGAAATGTTTAATTGTATTTAAATATTACCTGGATTCTTATCCTTTCTTTTATTTAGGCTACAGTTTTGTACATATATATATATGCAAATTTTGTTGATTTGGACAATATTTATCAATGCATTGTTTTACTTTTCTTATTTGTTAAAAAAGAACATAAATTCCTACAGTGAAGCGTTTTACACTTAATGCATGTAGAAGAACGGGAAGATTATAGGAAGTACATGCCGGAGTTGTATAGGTCTGCTGTCACAAAAAAAAGAAAAAAAAAAAAAAAGGAACGAACATCCTTCCACCACTGCACAGTGAGTCCTGAAAGATTGACTGGAGACCAGAACAGTTACGTTATTGATGTGTATTTATTTTCTCATCCCACGCTGGAGACTGGAATGCTCTGGATTTCTAACTTAGGCCTCTTCTATAAACACTCCTCTTCACTAATGACGATGCTGCCACAAATATAAAAATGCTTATGCAGCACTATAATGATTTTCTTGATCACTGCTGGCGAAAAGGCAGTTTATAAGAGACAAATAACAATTCTGTCTTTGTGGTGTTAAAATGACCCTTCTTAATAATAATGATATCCTTATGGGCATGAGGAAATGTAAGCCAGCATATCATGTCATGCTGTTTTATTTGTTTTTTTGTTTTGTTTTTTTTTATTTTGCCTTCGTTGTTGCCTTCACTTCATACGTGTTTCTTGTTATTACCTCTGATGTAACTGTATTTACAATGTGATTTTTTTTTAGAACAGAAGTCAAAGAAGAAATTCCATTTTTGAGTCTTAGCAATAAATGTCTTCAAATTTTAATTTATGAAATAGCTGTATGCTTTGATTCCATATTAACCTACTGTTCTGTTTCACCATCACTTGCGCAATTGTAAAGGGGAAAAATAAAATGAATTTGGTCACGAGAGTTGTGTTGAGATTTAAGATGGAAACAGCAGTACGTGAGATGAATCTAAAAGCCTGAGAATTATTTCTGTTAGTCATAAAATATAGCATCTCACGCACATATTCTTCAATGTTTTAATCTTTGAGCTGGTTCTTTAATGGTTTGAGAAGCTCTGATGTAGTGTTTAAATATATTATTTCTTTAATACACTCTGTTCCAGCTCCTAAAGACACAAAGTAAAAAACCCAGAAAATGTTATTTATTTCAGTAATTAAATTAAAAGTGCACATTTATTACACACAGACTGTAATTTCCTGCTTGGATTTCTGTTACTTTTCATAGGTCTTACATTGACCTATGAAGCATCCATTCAGTTTCACAGAAAATTAAAAGCTACATGAATCCCATTTTCTACAACTAAATCATTAATTTTAATTGTAAAAGAAGAAAAAAATGTTAATAATGTGGAAGGTTGCTGACTTGACACAGTGAACAAAATAAACGCCCTCCACAAAGGTAGGCAGATTTGTACATCGGTATTAAAAATCAAAGTCATAAAATCCATCCATCTATTTTCAAACACCCTCGTCCCTAGTGGGGTCGGGAAGTGCTGGTCCAGCTAACGTTTCGGGCGAGAGGCGGGGTCAACCTGGACAGGTCGCCAGTCTGTCGCAGGGAAGCACAGAGACAGACCGAACAATCAACCATGCACTCACAACTAGGGAGAATTTGGAGAGACCAATTAACCTGACAGTCATGTTTTTGGACTGAGAAAGCCGGAGTACCCGGAGAGAACCCACCATGCACAGGGAGAACATGCAAACTCCATGCAGAAAGATACCAACATACATGCTTGTGTCTCAGTAAGATTGAAAAGATTCAGTGTGAAAAATAAAAGTGGAATAACTAAAATTAAAAATATATTTTATGAGACTGTGGCAGTGAAGGCTTTTACTGTAAATGTTTACTTTGAATTTCTTACATTTCCTTTACATTTTTCTTCCTAAATGTTAGTAAGAATGGAACTAATGAGACGAACAAGGCATTTTACAAAGAGAACGACACGCTCCTTCACAGATTGCAGAACTCTAGTTGCTATGTAACGTACTCTGAATTATTTGCAGAGGTGAAGTGGAGCATGTGACATCATGGTGACGGCCCTAACAACGTCACAAATAATTGCGACGCAGACATTCGTTAGCACTTGCGCAGTGCGACTACAGTATGCTAGATTGATAGTACATTTAACGTTTTCTTAAGAACAGCAGGAAAAGAGGAATTCTTTCAAAGTTGCCATGGCGCCCAGAAAAGGAAAGAAGAAAAAACCTATAGACATTTTGAGAGACCAAATACTCGTGTTAGAAAAAGAAAAGAAGAGGATGGCCATAATGTATGAAACCAGCACTAAACTATGGGAGTCAAAGCTTAAGAGAGCTGAGCAGGATTTAACCTACCACCAGAAGGAACTCGGCAAGAAGAACATCGAGACCGAGCAAGTAAAAAGCTCCCTATTCCTGGCGGAGAAGTGCAATTTTGGCGTCACCGATTATTGGCTAAAAGAATTAAAAGATAAAAATGACAAGATCAGCGTGATGGAAGAAAAGCTCAAAACCCAAGAAGAGACTGCAGCACTACAGAAACTTCAGTTGGAAAATGAAAAGAAGAGAGATTTCAAAAAGTTTGAGGATGAAATGTTAAAGAGTAAAGCCACCGAGGCTCGGGTGCAGAAAAAAATGATTAACCTAAGAAAGCAAATGCAAGTGTCTCAAGAAGAATACAGACAAAACATAAAACGAAGAAAAGAGAAATATTCAGCCTTATTGCAGGAATCAAAAGAGAAAGAATGGAACTTCATACGCAAAGAAATAGAGATGAATCAGTTCAAGATTGAGCAAAACAAAATCACGGCCGAATTGGAAAGTCAACTGAACGTTGTTAATAAGGAAAAACAATGGCTAATTGAAAACCTAAAATTTACGTTGGCTAATTTAGAGGAGATGAGGCAACTGGCTCAATCACTGACTATGGACAAACTTTCACTGGCAGTGGACAAAAACATTCTGACATCAACATTAAAGAACAACATTTGTGAGATGGAGTGCGATGAAAAGATGCTTGCTGAAGCCACGGCCAAAGCTGCTTCTCTGGAGCAGGCCCTCAAGCAAAAGGAAGAAGAAAAAACAGAGAATGAAAAAAGATACCAAGTCATCATCCAGGCCAGTCAGGTTGAGTTGGACAAACTACAGAAAATTATTGCCATGAGAGAGAAGGAGATCTGTCAAGTGAAGAAGCTGGCGAGGACCATCGTGGAGAAACGCAACGATATGGAGGCGTTTTTCCACGAAGCCCTGAATAACGTCCGACAGGAGATATCTGACGAAAGAAAGCGGAACGCAAAGGAGGCATATCAAGACTACCGTCAGAAATTTAGAGACGGAACAGAAGGAAAGGGAAAGTTCCCCCTCATCCGCATCTTCGATCAAAGTCCCAACAGCACCAATTCTGTATACTCGGACATAAAGGCAAATGAAAAATGGCCCCATCTCCCTGGCAAGGAGGTTTACATGTCTGATCTCACTTGGGAGCAAAAAGAAAAAGTGCTCACTCTTCTCTTTGCTAAAATGAACGGAGAAGCAGAACGTGCATCACAATCGAGTACGATGAGGTTTGATCATCATTTCCGAAGTGCAGGTTGGCTTCACCGCCGTGGTCTACAAAATGGTGGATTTGTGAAAGTTGTGTAGGACGCAGAGCCGCCGAACGCTGCCAAGAGATTCATCAATAAATATCTACATTGAAAAGATAATTGTGTAATTATTCATGCTCTTAGGAATGGACAATAATTATGTCATGTATTAATATCGGGAAATGAGAAATAGAGAAATTATGAGAATTGTGATTTATCATAATAGCGATAAGCTAATGTTTGCAAACTAATAAAAAAACAATCTTTTTTTCTCAGGGTTTTATGAAGCATCCTACTGCGTTCACTGACAATAAGCAATAATTATTGTGTTCCCTAACAGTAAAAGTTGCTTTCCCTCACAATACACTTTTTGTTTCAAAAGATTTGCATTGCCTCGAATTAAAATGTTTCCTAACAGTAGTCTTTGCATTCTCTCGCAATAAAATGCTGCGTTCCCTTACAACAGGCTTTGCATTCTCTCGCAATAAAATGCTGCGTTCCCTTACAACAAAGGCCTTTGTTCTCCCGCAAAGGCCTTTGTGTCCTCACAATAAAACGTTGCTCTATCGCAATAGGCTTTGCATTCTCTCACAATAAATTTTGTGTTCCCTCGCAATTAAGTAAATACATTTACTGTTCTCTTGCAATAGGCTTTGTTTTCTTGCAATAATTTGTTTTCTGTTTCTGTTTATTGCAAAAGTATGCAGTAGGTTTTGCATACTTTTGCAATTAATGAGTTGAGTTTGTCTTGAAGTCAAGCGTGACGAAGCAGAAAGACCTTTAGGTTGCAGAATACCAGCCTTTAAACACACACACTGTCTGTGTGCGTGTGTGTGTGTGTGTGTGTGTGTCACACAGACATATATATATATATTTATGTGTGTGTGTGCGTGTGTGTGTGTGTATGCAGGAATGTATCAAAATAAAATTTTTGATTGATTTTGGTAAACTATGTGATTTTCAAAAGGCAAAGTCGTTGCATGCTAGATATATGTGTCGATGAAACAAAGTGCACCATACAGGTGCACACTGAAAACATATATTTAAAAAATATGTTTTATGTAAAAATAGCAAAATTTCAACACTAATAAATAAATCAAAAAAAGGTTCAAATTAAGTCTCGCTGAGGTTAAAAGCCAAAGAACAAAAATGGCTTTTACTGGAAAAAAAGAGTATTAAGAGGTTATTAACAAAAATCTTGAAAAAAGCAAGCAAATCTCAAATAAACAATAGAGCACATTATGCAAAGGGTGCACTCATAAACGCAGTTGTCCCCGATTCGACTCCCGACCCCAAGCCACTTAATGCCTGCCTATTTTTATTTTATTTGCTTATTTTAAAAATAAAAGCGCAAGAACTATAATTAAAAATATATTAATGACAGTGGCAGTGATCTGGGAAGGCTTTTACTTTAGTTATTTGCAGGGGAAAAAAAATCAAATTAGTTCTGTTTTTTTCATTTATTTTTTTTTGTTTGCAAGCATTGATTGAATAAGATTGCCAGTAATTTTTACAAAAACTTACTTCAGAGGTTGCAGAACTTTAGTGCATTTGCAGCGTGACCTCACAGGTGAGGTGAAGCATGTGACATCACGGTGATGTCCCTAACGACTTCCCTGATAATTGCGCATCGATATCCTGAGTGGGCATTTATATTACAGGTAGACACTGGTTACCAGTTACAGTACTACTGTATGCCGTCTCAGTAATACATTTAACTTTTTCTTCATAACAGCAGGAAAAGGTGAATTCTTTCAGATCTGTCATGGAGACCAAAAAAGCAAGCCAAGGAAAGGGCGGAAATGCGAAAGGAAAAACGCATAAAACCCAAACAAATGAAGTCAGGTCTCTTAGGGAGATGAAGCTGAAGGAAACAGAGAAGGATTTGCAATACCACCAGAAGGAACACTACAAACTGGCTTCCGAGATTGAGGAACTAAGGAATCTCCTGTACCAGGCAGAGATGTCCGAATTTGGGACCACCGATTATTGGCAAAAAGATTTAAATGAAAAGGGGGAAAAGATCAAAAGCCTTGAAAAACAGATCGAAAGTCTAGAAGAGCTTGCAATTGAAGAACGTTGTGAATGGGAAAATGAGAAGAAGCAATATTTGGAGAAGTTTGAGGAAGAAATCTTAAAACGAAAGGCCATCGAGACTCGTATAAAGAAAAAGATAGCTAACACGAGGAAGCAAATGCAAGTGTCTAAAGAAGAATACAGAGAAAACCTAAGAAAAAAAGATGAGGAATATTTACGCTTAGAAAGAGAAACAGCAGAGAAGGAAAGGAACCACGTACGTAACCAAGAGGAGATGAGTGTGCGAATTGCTGATCAGGAACAAGCCATTGTCAAGTTGAAAAACGAATTGCACGAAACTCAAAGGGAAAATGACTGGCTAAGTAAATGCCTGACATTTACCTCGGGTAATTTAGAAGATATGAGGCAAAGTGCTAAATTTCTGGGTCAGGACAACCTGTCACTGTCAATGGAGAAAACAACGATGAAGTCAGTATTAAAGAATAACGGTTCTGAGATTGCGCGTCTTAAAAAAATGCTGACTGAAGCCACGGCCAAAGCTACTTATCTGGAGCAAGCCTTCCTGGATTTGGAGAAAGAAACAACAGAGAATGAGGAAAAAAACCAATGCACTATCCAGGCCAGTCAGGTTGAGTTGGAGAAACTACAGAAAATTATTACTATGCGAGAGAGGGAGCTCTGTAAAGTGAAGAAGCTGGCGAGGACCATTGTGGAGAAACGCAAAGATATGGAGGTGTTTTTCCACGAAGCCCTGGATAACGTCCGACAGGAGATAGCTGACGAAAGAAAGCGGAACGCACAGGAGGGATATCAAGACTACCGTCAGAAATTTAAAGACACCGTGGCGAGAAGGATAAGGCTCCCCCCCATCCACACCTTCCATCAATTTCCCAAAAGCAACAAATCTTTGTATTCAGACATGAAGGCAGATGAAAAATGGCCCCATCTCCCTGGCAAGGAGGTTTACATGTCTGATCTCACTTGGGAGCAAAAAGAAAAAGTGCTCACTCTTCTCTTTGCTAAAATGAATGGGGATGAAGAACTTGCGATCTACCAGAAGTTGGATTTGTGAAAGTCCTGTAGGAAGAAGAGCAATTACACCCCTGCCGAATGTAATTGAAATTTTCAACAATAAAAATGTGCATCAGAATAACCTTCTTTAAAGATTTGTGTTGTTGGGGACGGACAATAATTATGTCATTTATCGTTATTAATAAATGGAAAAAAAAAACAAATTGCTTCTAACAGAAACTGCAATTTCTATCAATAGTGATAAATTAAAGTTTGCAAACCCTTTATAAGCAAAAAGAAAATATTTAGGGTTGAGATTTACAGATCCTGGTTTTGCATTTGCTGAAAATAAAAAAAGTAAATTTGCATTCCCTCGCAATAAATGTTGCGTTTCCTTGCAATATATATATATTTTTTACTCCATTGCAGTAGTTTTGCATTCCCTTAGTATATGGCGGTATCTTCTTAATAATGTTTTTTTTTTTTTTTTTTTTTTTTTTGTTTTTTCATCTGTTTTCTTCCGCTTATCCGGGTTCGGGTCGCGGGGGTAGCAGCTTCAGAAGGGAGGCCCAGACTTCCCTGTCCCCAGCCACTTCTTCCAGCTCTTCCGGGGGATCTGACAGGGACCTGACAGCCCGTATCAAAGGGCCCTGTACCCAATACGACAACCTTGCGGCCATAGCTCCAGTGAGCCACCTTGACAATGGAGGCATGGAACATGGTCCACTCTGACTCAATATCCCCCACCTCCCCCGGAGCGTGTTCAAAGTTCTGCCAGAGATGGGAGTTAAAGCTACGTCTCACAGGGGATTCCGCCAGATGTTCCCAGCAGACCCTCACAACACATTTGGGCCTGCCAGGTCTGACCGGCATCCTCGCCAGCCTCCGGAGCCAACTCACCACCAGGTAGTGGTCAGTGGATAGCTTTCCACCTCTCTTTACCCGAGTGTCCAAGACATACGGCTGCAGATCCGATGAAACGACAACAAAGTCAATCAACGAACTGCAGCCTAGGGAGTCCTGGTGCCAAGTGCACATATGGACACCCTTATGCCTGAACATGGTGTTCATTATGGACAATCCGTGACGAGCACAGAAGTCCAACAACAGAATACCACTCGAGTTCAGATTGGGGGAGCATTCCACCCAACCATGCCCTTCCAGGTCTCACTGTCATTTCCCACGTGAGCGTTGAAGTCCCCCAGCAGAACGTGGGAGTCCCCAGGAGGAGCACTTTCCAGTATTCCCTCTAAGGACTCCAAGAAGGATGGGTAATCTGAACTGTTGTTCGGCCCAAAAGCACAAACAACAGTCAGAACCCATCCCTCGTAGGCGGAGGGAGACTACCCTCTCATCCACCGGGGTAAGGGTTAGGGCCCACTCCTGCCCGACACCTCACATGAAAATGGGTTATTTTTTAACCAGAATGGTTAAATAAGGATTGTCAGCAATTATATTGTGAGGGCATGCAAAAGAAAAAGTTAATCCATGTCTTTGTTTTAGTTAAACAATACTCTGGTTATTCTACGAGAATATCAACAAGTAAAGACACCTCTGAAAACATGATTGAATGCCAGTACTTTTACAATAATGAAAAAAAAAATGTTGAAAGGGTGGAGCAGGCGCCAGGTATCAAAAATCTTAATTTTCAAAACAGGTTCACAATAGCAGTTCCCTTAGCTTCATAAAGTGTGTGATCTTCTGAAGGGAAGGTTGTTGTTACAGGGTAGTTAAACCATACCACAAAACATTTAAAACTCTAATAGCAATAACTATTTTAAAAAGCAGTTCAAATTAAGGTTCTTGGGTTAACAGCCAATAGAAATTGGTTTTAAGATTAGTTTGAAGAGCAGAGTGAAATAGCCTTGTACGTTGAAACAGCACCCTCTAGTGAATATTTTATGAAACAACAGAAAAGTTTTCATAAGGAAGGGAAATTTTTTTTTATTATCATATGTAATTATTAGAATTATTGCTTTAAGTACAATATGGAAAAATCACTTAAAATATTGGGACGGAGAAAATTATAAAATATTATTCATGTAATGAATAAATGCTTCTTTTTTAACTCTCTTATGGGTTCGATGCAAGTAAAACAATGTAAAAAAAAATGTACAACAAAATCTTGGGGGGAAAAAAATAAAGGTTTGAAAAGTAATATATTTGCACGAATAACAGAAATACAAACTTTAAAACACACACAGGAGCAACATTTATTTCATCTTGTATTTATTTTTGTTGTAATTTTCTTGTGTGAAATAAAGTTAATTAAAAAAAATAAATAAATCCCGGCATAGTAGGAGAAGCAAATTTTCCGAGTTACCCAGAACGCAGCATCAGCTGTGGTCATGAGAACCAGATGGAGGCCGGGCCAGAGGATGGCAGACAGGCGGCTCCGCTATCTGCTGCCTCACACACCGTGACGGTAACACGCACGCTGCAGGGCGCTGTGAAATTATTATGACACTTGCTGGTTGAGGGAGCTTCACAACGGTACCGGACGGACAGGGGAAGTTTGTCTTCAGTGGAGTCGGATAGCTTCGCCTGTGGCTTAGAAACGCTGTGAGCTAAATGAAGTTTAATAAGCTAACGTTATAGTCAGCTCTCGTCCAGCAGCTAGCAGTGCTGGCTACAAGTGCCGACTGCCGCCGCCTGTCGCTTCCTGCGCTCATAAGGTCAGAATTAGCTCCGCAGAGAGACATGCCTTTCTTCTTCGCTCATAAATATGTGGTGACCCGCAGATGATCCCAGCTAACTCGCGTTGCTGCTTTTCCCACGGATGTAGGTAACGACAATTGATAGTGTTTATTTATTTATTAATTTATTTATTTTTGTGGTCAGTCAAGAAAGCAATGCGGGCCACATTGTTTCTGATCGGCTCCCCGGCTTCGGATTACTGCGCTCCACGGAACTGCTGCGGCGTGAGTTATCGCGTTTCGCATAATGGGTGATCATTATGGAGATGTCAAGGTCCAGCTCGGGCGGATGAAATCACTGGGCGAGGATGCAGAGAAGGAGGACGTGGATCCCGACGAAGAGATGCCCATGTCTTCTCCCTCCGCCTCACCAGACCCCACCGGCTGCATCACCGCCGCGCCGGGGACGGATGCACTGTCCGCCGATGTTTGCAAGCAGAAGGGGAAAAGAAGCAGCAAGAATCTTTGTGGGAAACCCTTGCAGGGATTTCCAGCTCACGCTGGGAAAAACTTCAACAGTCCTGTGTGTGATCAAACGCTCCACATCAAGGGGACGGGGAAGGTCCTGCAAGGCAAGTCGGCAGAGAGCAACGGGAACTACGTAGGCGTCCACGAATCCAGCAACACGCAGGAACCACGCTGCGAGGATGAATTCAGGCTTCCCAGGAAGAGGAGGCCTGTGACGGTGGACACATCGAAAGCCAAAACCTCCCTGGAAGCCCTGAAGCTGAGCATCAAGGAGCTGCAGTGGAAAGAGGTGCGCTATTTGAAACTATTTCTTTTTTGTTGTTGTTGTTGTGTTTTGTCCCAGCAGAAACTTGTGAATAAATGGTTTAGGGAAGAAGCTGAGGATGATTTGATCCTGGGGAGAACTGTGTCATCAGCTTCTCGTCTCTGTTGGATTACAAGAAGGTTAGGTGTTTGTCTTCATAAGACACTTTTATTAATGTTTTTCCTCACTGAGTGAAGCTTCAACGGTAGTGATGTCATTGGCTTATTGTATTAAAGAACAAAAATCCCCTTATTGTTTTTTCTTTTTTTTGGAATGGGATGTGGGGTTTCTTGTCTTTTTTTGCAGCTCATCATATTTGATTGTCTTTCCTTAAACCTTTTCAATTTCATGTTATTTTATTTAAGAGACAGACCTGCAGAAAGTATTTCATACCTGTGAATTGGCATGATACTAATGCATGGTTTTTGTTTATTTATTATGTTATTTTTTGCATTTTACAAGGAAAATCTGGAAAGTGTGACATGCGCTTTTTAATTTAATATAAATGGTGAACTTTATTGGCTAAAACTCAAACAAATTATGGCGTGTCTGTGAATATTAAGTGTCCCCTCATAAGGTCTCAGACCTTAGATATAGGTCTGAGACTTTGACTGGGCCATATTGACAATGCCATGATCCATTACATGAACCAGCACTGGTTACGTCTTTAATTTATTCTTATTTTTTAAAGTTCCAACAAGTTTTCTTCCTTCATTGCTCCGCAATTACAGCCGTCCTCCTCTCCATCACCTCTGACGACAAGCTCCCTTGTTCCTGCTGAAGAAAATGAACTCCACAGCACAATGTTGCGACCGCCTTTTTTTAACATAGGAGTTGTGCTAATTTCGTTGTGCAGTGTTAGTTTTTTTGCGTGTCTGCCTGAACCAGATCACATTCTCAACATCTTTACTGCTTCCTCCACATGGCTTCAAGAACAGGGCTTCTTTTGTCATTTTCAACCAGACAGTTTCCTTGAACATTTGATGGTTTTATTTTAATGCTATTTTTATAGGTGTGCATAATTTTACTTCTGACTCTTCCACTGTGCTCTTTGGTTTTTGTGATGCTGTTTGTTCTCTAGTAATCTGCATCGAACCTCTGAGTTCTTCACAGAATACCTGGGATTACTCCAAAATTTATTAAAGTGACATATTGGAAATTTTTGACAGCGGTTAGTCGCACTCCATTTTATTTTATTTAGGGGTATTCGCGTTCATTTGGCTGGCTGCACATGAACAATGTGACTTTCAGATTAAAACCGGTCCCATTTATACACAACCTACTGTTCTGTCATGTGAATCTGAATATATGGATATAAAATAAAAAACAGTTTAGGAGATAAATACTCTGTAGTTTCATCTCCAGCCTCCACTATAATGTCCTTACTTGAAGTCATCGACTCAATATGAAGTGTTGTAGATAAACAATTTGGCATAAAAAAAATCAATTTTACTGCAGTAATTCTTTATTTTCTTTTTTTTTAATTCGAAAGAACACCACTACTAATCCACCAACTTTGCTTTTGTCACAGACACAATACTGCATGAAATATTGTGGTAATATTTCAACACTTCAGAATTTAAGCACTAAAAACATGGGTATAAAAATAACAATTTATCAATTAAATATCAAGTTGCAGCTCTAGCAGTGACTGTAATTTCCATGCTTTAAGTCATTAATATTAGATCATCGACTCGGATGAAACGATGGAGCTTTTCTTTCACCTGTGTTACAGTATGTAAATCTAAAGAGCAAGAAATGGGACACAAAAAACTTTGAGGTCACTTTTTAAAAAAATTTTTTTTTTACTCATTTCTGTTTATCCTGAGTTGTTTCGAGTGTTTATTTTTCTTAAAGTGCCAACTCAAAGCTGTTATGAACACCGCCTCCATTATGCATGGAAAGAATGTCACCTCAATGAGACGGGGAAGCACAGGGTGCACTTATCACCAGTAACCAAACTGTGACACTTGAACCCTGCTACTGGTATCCATAACGATGGACATATGGCGACACCAAGTGAGCACAAAGCACCCCCAGCAGAGTCAACAACTCCATGGAGCTGCCGTCACTGTGAAAGCCTTTGTCATCATACACTGAAGGGGCCGAAACTTTAGCAGCGCGGCTCTGTTAGCCCACTTATGAAGTTGGCATGAATTGGACGAGTTCCCTTCAGACGGTGGTAAAATATTCAGAATTCACAATGAAGGCAACACAACTGAATGCAAAAGTGTAAGTTGGAGAATTGAAACAACTGACTCTACATCTGCTAGCTGACTTTCCACTTATGGCTTTCTCTGCCACAGGAAGAAATCACTAGCCTTAAGCTCCCTTAATCCAATAAAGTGAGTCCTCTCTGAGGTAGAGATAACAGCCACCCGAGGGTCAGAGTGAAAGATCACGGAAATTGGCATGATTGGCTTCATATTTTCATCTGTTGTCATATATTGAGAGAGTGTTAGAAACTAATCAGGCATTTTGAACACATTTGTTTTGAAATTGTCATAACTTCTCGAAATCTGGTTGCAAAATAACCTGAATTTCAAAAAGGGCTATTTCTGGTACGGCAAGAGAAAACTGAATTGTTTACCAAAGGACACCGAAAAATTTTAGCAGTGAAGCAACTTTTCAAAAAGACAGCTGTATCTGGATGTAATCCCAGAAACTACTCAAAATAATCTCCCCTCCCTTGTCCCCTTCACACACTTGCGTGTAGCTGTATTTATAGTAGGTCTTTGCTGTCAGCCAGGGTTTCCCTTTTACACAGTGTCACGCTAACACATTAACAAGATGCAATTCCTGATCTTATCCTTTAGCCAACTACAGGAGGGGAGGAGGTTAAACTATTTAAGATACCGATATTGGACCGTCAGCCTTTCGACACCTTTGAGTTGTAGCCTTGGAGTGGCACGGGAGATTCAAGAGAGAATCCCTCATGTTTGTCTTTTCAAACTCGACAGAGTTTTGACCCCTTACTCCAATGGAGATTGGAAAGCAAAGTGGACTCTGGGGAAAAAAAAACCCCAAAACAAACCATGCTACTTGTCTTGAGCAGCATTGCGTTGCATTTGAAAAGTGTGCGCTAAATTATTCAGACCATCATCTTCATTCTGTGGTCCTATTTTCAGACAGTTCACATTTTCCAAATGATGACTTTTTTTTTGACTGGCTTTCCTTTCAGCCTATAAATGTAATAAGTTCTTCTCACCGCTTTGCTTTCCCTCTCCTCAGTTTCACACGGGAAGACGTGCAGCATGTGATATCTACTGGCATGGTGTTTCCTTCCACGACAATGAAAACATTGTGTCAGGACAAGTCAACAAGTTCCCAGGTATTTAAATATATGTGCTTTTCTAATCTACAATCAACCTATAACTAGTTATGAGTGTTTATAGTTTCAACTGGCTTCATGTAATCTACTTTGTTTCATCTAGTTGGATATTAGTCTTGGTAAGCACATCAATTAGACCAATATTTTAACACTTTGTAATTTAAGCACAACCAAGTATTGCCTTATCACAAAAATCTAAAAACATGGATATAAAAGAAATCAAACCCAACATAACGTGTAAATCTGGATACTTAGGTAAATCATATCAATATGCCTCTAGTTTTCTGAACCAGAAAAGGCAATGAAGTGCGAAAGCAGCAACAACAAAAAGCCACAAAGGCAACAAGAAATACAATGACCAGAAGCCACAATGGAAGTTTTTGTTTTTGTTTTTTTTATTGGTGACTGATTGCTTTCTGTTTCCCTGGAGAACATGCAGGATTGTCTGTAAATGGTGTGTTTGCAGGGATGGTGGAGATGCTGAGGAAGATCAATCTGAGTAGAGCGGTTCGGACTATGCAAGAGCTTTTCCCAGAAGAGTATGACTTCTATCCGCGCTCCTGGATCCTGCCTGAAGAGTACCAGCAGTTTTCCACAGAGGTACTGTTGCAGCACCTCCCAAAGGTGTGCATACTGGTCATATGTAGTTATACGTATGTGATTAACTGAAAAAGAAAAACGAAGAACAATCGTGATAGTGTTACATTTTTCAGCTGATACTCAGTTCCAAGTCAGTTGTGGTATTTAAAATTATTTACAGAAGTTAAAAACAGAAAATGAGATTTTATTTTTCAGCGTCACAGGGAATCCAAGCAAAAAATCCAAATCAAACAAATAAAGTTTTTGTGAGTTGAAAATGAAAGTTCTGAAATGCCAAGTCGAGATGATGACGATCATCAACTTCTTCCGGAGAAGACTGAATGCTGAATCAATAGGTGCTTCAGCAGAGTTTAAAATGTTCCCACCTCTGCAGATAGGTTATTGCTCACTTTTAGCTTTGCTTCTTTGTTTTCATTTTACTTCTTATGAATAAAGAAAATATCTCAATATGTGAAAAAAGCTGTGAAGTGATTTATGATCTCCCTTTATGATCTGGCATTTTAACTGAGTGTGCACTCTACTAAGAGCCACTGTTGTTTCCTTCTATCATCACTCTACCCTGCACTAGACATGATGCAGGTTATCTCTCTACATTGCCAACAGTTATCCGACCTTTATTTACAGCCTGTCTAACCAAATACCAAATTAAAATCATATTTCATATCCTATGCTATAAAATCCAGCTACAGACACTGAGATATTCATATTTAGAATGAGTCGTTTGTCTTTAGGATGTTCTTTTTCTAATTGTTTTCATATTTATAATCATTTGCAATAACATAAAAGCTTCATTTTTCTAGCCATTTTTAAGTAAACATTTGGTAGAAAGGAAGACAATAACATGTTTTGTACAGCAGGGGGCGCCACAGCATCAACGTATACATTCAAAGTCACTTCTCATCCTTTAAATCTGCCTCCCTTCAGAGAGATCCAGAAACCTATTTACATCTATTACCGTGCATCTCTACTGCAGCAGCGTAGGATTACATAACACATCCTGGGATAATTAACCCTGTGAAAAATGCTGTTGACTTTTCTGGGCTTGCATGTTAATTCAGAGAAGCCTATGGGCGATTTTGGTGCAGATCAAGCCTCTCTGACTCTTGTCTATTATTAGTCCAGTGAGGAATGAGATTACACTAAGATTTAATTACAATGTCCTGGTTTAGGTTGGTCTACTGGATAAAGTAGCGTGTGTTTTTCTTGGACCATATCCGTTGTGAAGGGATACGGTCGTTTCTGAGCCCCTTGCTCCTCTGCTGCAGATCCGTATGGTGAAGGAGAGCGACTCTACGGAGAGCCCGACTTTCATCGTGAAGCCCGACGGGGGTTCACAAGGGGATGGCATCTACCTGATTCGTGACCCCGGCGATGTGAAGCTGGTGGTGGGCGCACAGGCCAAACAAGCGGTGGTTCAAGAATATATCCACAAGCCGCTGCTCATCGACAAGCTCAAATTCGACATCCGCCTCTACGTGCTGATAAAGTCCATGCAGCCGCTGGAGATCTACATCGCGAAAGAAGGTCTGACGCGCTTCTGCACTGAACCCTACCAGGTAGCGCTTATCCCACTGATAATCCCAATGGGCTTGCTTTGAGGTCGACTACATGGACGCTTTTGTTTTTTATTTTTTCCTTGCAGGAGCCAAGCCAGAAGAACCTGAGCCGTGTCTTCATGCACCTGACCAACTACTCGCTCAACGTTCAAAGCGGCAACTATGTCCACTCAGACAGCCAGAACACGGGCAGCAAGCGGACGCTCTCCAGTGTGCTCTACAGACTGGCAGCCAAGGGCGTTGACATCAAGCGGGTCTGGTCGGACATCATCGCGCTCGTCATCAAGTCTGTCATCGCTGTGCTGCCGGACCTTAAAGTCCACTACCAAGCCGATATACCTCCCGCTAAGCCAGGACCTACTTGTTTTCAGGTGGGTGTGACAGCAGAGCTGAAGGCCAGTGTGTTATCAACATGTTTTTAAGTTTCACGACAGTCATCCACATAACCTGTTTTCACTCCTGGTGGATCAGGTTGTTAAAAACAACCATAAAAAAAAAAAAAAAAAAAGAAAAAAAGAAAAAATCTAATCAAATTGAAGTTTTTACAAATGTGTTTACAGAAAAACAACCCTTTTGGGACGAATAAAGTTTTCTTCTTGAATGTGTGTTTCTCATCGGCGTGGTCTGTTTGTGTGTCAGATACTAGGCTTCGACATCCTGCTGATGAAGAACCTGAAGCCAGTGTTATTAGAGGTCAACTCCAACCCCAGCATGAGAATAGAACATGAGCAGGAAGTAAGACACTGGTTCCCATCAGCATCATCACTCTACCCTCACCACCACTACCACCACCTCTTGTATTGAGTGCATGTCTGTCTCAGGTGGCTCCAGGAGTTTTCGAGTACGTTCCCAGTCCAGTAGACGAGCAGGTGAAAGTGGGGGTGATCAGAGACACGCTGCGCCTCATGGATCCCTTCAACAAGAAATTGACAGCGTAAGCGCCGCACACCTCAGCATAAACATCCTGTTTGAAGTTGCGTGTTGTCTCAGCCCTCTCACCCGCCTCCCCACCACCACTCTCTGTCAGCATGTCCGCTTTAAGAACACGATATCTCACTCTGCCCGGGCCCCGCACCACTCAGCGGCTCTCTCTAAGCTTGTTAAACGGAAAAAATTAAATCAACTGAGGCATGGAGGAAACTCACACATCACTGTGCCAATGTAGTGGCTCAATCTCTCTGCTTTGCTGGCCCTGTGTGGTGCTTGGAAATAGATCTCCTTCTCAATTAGGGAGTGTCCTTTTCTTCCCCCCCATCATTGCATATTTCAATATGAAAAGCAGATTTGTTCTTTCTGTCTGCTTTCAACTTATTTCCTCATCCTTTTCTGTTATTCTCATTCTGTTCCTTCTACTTTAAATTTTAACCACCTTATCTTTAAATTAGCCTCAATATTTGATCTTTTCTTTGCATCCAAGAGCAGTGTCTACTTGTGGATAATACTCCCTTAACTTCCTGTTGAATTAATTTCTGTCTCCACTTGTTCAATCGCTTGATCTAACGTCCATGATATGTTACAGGTTGGCTCGGTCTTCTGGGCCTCAGAGGGAGAATATTTAAAGCTTTACGTTTTCAATCTTTAGACTGAACATCTAGTTTTTAAAGAAAAGGGAAGCCATAACAATCTTACAAAGTTTAAGTTGATATTTTCTTATTTGTAATGATATTTTCTTATTAGTTGTCAAATAAAATTAACACTAAAATCACAAAGGGATCTTGTGTTCAAAGGAGAATGGGATGGTAGGAAATGTCAAATGTGTTCATGGAAAACAAAGATATATCTGGGCAAATAACTACTTATCACCATGTCTGTAATATTTATGAACCATTAATATTTAAATAGGTTCCTTTCTGCATGTACTTTGAAGTGGCATGATCCAGACGTATACACACATGATCTGACTGCTTTAGAAACACCAGAGAAGCAGCAATGATTGGAACTGCTGCCAAAGTGAGATACAAAATGTAGCTTCAAACTGTTAGTTTTAATGGTAATTGTAACAAATATTGTTGATATGGTTTCTTTCCAGCAAAGAATCGAGAATAAACTTACAGATTCTAATAGTATTAAACATAATTATGGCACACAATATTTTGCTGTCCTGCTTTTAATAGAAAAACAGAAATATTAGAAGTTGCTATTTTGCAAACAGAAGTATTTTAAAACAGATATATTTGAAGATTGAATATATAAACAATGGAAATTGGTTAAAGCAGTTGCGATGCTTTAATCTTTCTTTAATGTGGCTTGAGAAAACTCCGTCTTGAATTTAAAGATGGCATGATGACAAACTTATACATGTTTTTGTTTGTTTGTTTAATATACCTTTATACTGACCCATAATCAGTTTAGATGTAAACCAACTGCCTTAATGTGGAAGCAAACGCACAGAGATGAAGCAAGCTATGGAAAAACAAGACTCGTGTTTGTTTTCACTGCCCTGTTGCCGAACTCAAGATGAGGTTGAGTCTGCCTAAACAATTTAGCGTCGACAGAGTCTTTTAAACAAGCCCACCTCAGGAAAGTGGCTGGAAAATATTTCCTAGAAATGCACCGTTTGGCAATTTTTTTTTTTTTTTTTTTTTTTTTGATTGGTTCAGATCCAAGATCAGGAGGAGAAATACAATTTTTTGTCCAAGTTTTTCTTTTTTTTTGGGGGGGGGGTTATTTGTTTATTCTTGAAGACTTTCCCACATTTTTGGTTTTGTTGGTGTATTTTCTTTAAAAACCACGTAAGTTAAAAACATATTCTTCAAAGCATGTGTGGGAATAATCCTGCAGTTCCTTCAGTTTTTGTTGGATCCTTATCTACATTCTCTTTACAAAGCGTTTTCCCTCCTGCATGCGTGAAACTATTTTTCACGCATGCAGGATACTTTTCATACTTTTAATAAAAAATATTTCTGCAGAATCAGTTCATGAATGTTATATCGATCAAGTTAATGCTCAAGTTTTTTTAAATTCCCTACTGGGTCACAAAAAAAAGCCATCACTGACCAAAGATTCAGATCAGAGTTTTTAGTCAAGCAACTTTTAATGATATTGGATAAAAAAGTTGAATCTAATGGAGCGGAGGAGTTGAGAGGAAAAGGTGATATGATTTCAATATTAGAACAATGATATGAATTAACCATTTAGAAGTGAGAGGAGAAATTGACTTTTAGATGAGAAACTCGTTGAGCAGTCTGATAAAAAGTGACAGTGTAACGTGAAATTAGATTTCTCTGATTGCGAGGAGCAAAACCTTTTTTATGATTAGAAAAGAGATAACTGAATGACTTTATTAAGAATTTCGATTTATGTGAAAAGAGTTGAAAAGACTTGAAATATTTTGAAACTACTTCTGACTAATTGGGTATTTCATAAGCTTGCCTATAGATGCGATGTCTAAAAAAAAACCCCACACACACTTACATTGAGGAATGACACACAGGCAACGTCAGTGGAATGGATGAAACTCACTCATTTAGAAGAGGTTTCTCCAAAGTTGACGCATGTTGGGATTTTACTTCTCAAGATGAAGGGAAAGCCTGACACAGGATGCACAAAAGTCGGTGGGACGATAGCACACTACTGTTTTATAAAAAATAAAAACAAAATTCAAACCCAAATGATGGCACAAAAGGGGGCGGGGGAAGAAGTGCCACTTCGAAGAGATAAACGAGGAATTATATACGCGGGTTTGTGACAGTATCAGTGACTTTCAGATATGTAGTGTATGCACCCAGCTCATTAATCCTGAGTGTTCTGTCTTTGGAAGTGATTTATGAGCCATCAAGTGAGGTGAAAAGCTTATATTCACAGTCATGAGGCGCTAAAATATCCCATTATAAAGGTATTATCTGCATAAGGGGAAATGGGGAAATGAGGCAAACTAAATACAGAGCATAGTTATAAAATTCTTTTTTCTTTTTTTTTTGTTTAGTGTCTTTGAGAAGGTGTTAAATACACTTTGTACTTAGGCCCAGGTTAAAACCAAATACATCAAATTGAATGTTTTGGGGATCTTATGTGCCTTGCTACAGATGCTTATTTGAATTTGAGCTTTGATTTGACTGGGCCATCCTGACCCTTGGTTATATTTTGTTACAAAGCTTGTAGCTTGTTGTCATGTTAGAACTAGTTTAACATCCAAAACTTAATGACTGTCTTTGCCTGTTTCTAGCTTTCCTTCCCTCATAGGTTTTTCTCTCTCTTCACCTCAGTATGTGGAAATTCTCCCAGTCTGTTTGTGCCTGTGCAAGGTTTGCCTGTTTTTAGTGGAGTCTGTCCTGCAAATCTATGTGTGGGCGGCTTCCCTCTATCCCACAGGAAGAATTGATTCTATCAAACTTTAAGAAATGCTGCCTTAGTGTCACCCTTGCGGGTATCAAGAAGAACGGTAAACTTAGATTTTGCGAAGGCACAAGCAGGCTGGGAAGGGACGGGACTGACGGGAAGCCAGTTAGACTGGGTTTCAGCCCACATGTCTCATAAGAAGTGGAGACGAGCAAAAGATTTTGTGCTTAGTGTAGGAGCTTGGGAAAAGGAAAGACACATTGGAGGATAGACTTAAAATAAAGAAGTTAGGTTCAATTTAATGAGGAAAAAAGAGACAAGAAGTTAGAGCAGTGAGACAACTGCTTCTCTTTTGATTTTGTTTTTGTTTTGCTTAACAACAAAGGTCAAATGACCAGCATAAGGGTTACAAGTACAGATGTCCTTGTTCGATTCTGTTCAGCTCCTCAGGTTTCCATTCAAGACATGCAGTAAAGTCCCTGATTAAACTTGACTCCTGATACCAGCTATTGTTGTAGAGTCAGTGATTATATATCAGCCATGTCCTCTGCGAGGAATGCGGCCACAACTTTAATGGTCCGGTGTGTAAAAATGGCCGTCTGTTTTCATGTGAATCTGAATTATAGACTGCAGATTCATTTGTTGTGTTTTTTTTCCACCTCATAATCTTAACAATGGCATTTAGAGTCTGTGTGTGCGTGTGTTGAGGGGGGGGCAACTGTTGACAGTTGCAGTTTAATGACTTTCTGTCATAATCTGCTCTGTGTGCAGTGCTCAGACAGTGCACATGTGTGTGTGTCCTGCCATTCTTGCATTACTTTGGTGTGGAGTGCTTAAAAGAAAGCAATTCAAATCCATCTCTGCGTTCTGACTGACGGTCACCTATGGTAGATATTTTTTTTGAATGACTCACACAGACTATTAAGTAGAAATACATGCCCTGTTATTAGGACACATGTCTATACAGTCAAGCTTAACCAACATTGCATGAAATGAATAATAAACCTTCCCCCACCCCGTTTGTTTTTGTTGTGGTATCTACATCAGGACTCCTCAACCAAGAGGAGGCGGGTCTGATCCTGTGGAGGTGATCCCTGCGGACGGCGATTCTGTAGACAGGAGTCCAGATAACGCGGGTAATCTGCCTCCGCTGTGCTTGAAGCAGGTCTACCCGAAGTACACCAAACAGTTCAGCCACCTGCGGCTGGTGGAGCGAATCGCCGCTCTCTTCATACGCTTCCTTGGGGTGAAGGGCAACATGCGCCTCGGCCCCACTGCCTTCCGAACCTTCATCAGGTGCACGTTTTGTTTGATCCTGATATCACTCTGCCATGTAAGCTGCAAATCTACAGTAAAGCAAGCCTTTGTTTTATTGCAGTAAGACGAAAAGGATTAAGACGGATGCTGATTCCCTGGATAAAAATCCTCTCTGCTTACCCAGATTTAGCATATGTAAGCAGCACAGAGTCGGCATGCTGACTTAATAAAGTAAAAGTAAAAGAAACAGGTGCATTCAGAGATTCCATCTGAAGTAGTGAGAGTCTCATCTGAGCTGTGGTTTAGAGATTCCTTTTCAAAGCGCTGAGACCAGAGAGGCTTTTATTAATTTAGATTCTGCAGCAAAACACTGTCTCACCTTATTTTAGCCTCTTTTTTAGGACAGAACATTCTTGCTGAGAGTTCAGGAAATAGTCTGACTTCAATTACACTATAAGTACTTTCAAAGACTCCATATGTTTATGTTAAAATGAGAGCGTGAAAAATGGGTACCATGTGCATGATGTAATAATTTCATCTCTGTTGAAGGTGAAGCTTGTTTTTCATGCAGAATTCCCTTCAGGAAATGATGCATCATATTTTACGGCATTAGCGCAAATGCAGTTTTTAAATTCAATTTACAGGATTACTATGCCGTCTGGAATAGACTTAAAGTATGAAATGGAGTTTGGAAAATAATTCCATCTGCAGACTTCATCCAGCCATCCATTTCTGTGCTCGTCATCCATCCGTCTGTTCATCCATCCGTTGTTGGGATTCTGTCACAAAACACCACAGACACACATGCAGTGTCATTATTATCTTATATAAAAAGGTGAATATCTCATCTTGTTTTGTAGAAAAGCTTATAAAAAGATGCAGCAGCCATTTTCACTCTTTCTGTCACCATTTGGGTTAACAAGTAGCTGCACTGTGTTGGGCCAATATTGTACACTTTAGAAGCAGCATCATAGCCTGATGCTGCAGTGGTCCTCATCCTTTAGGTAAACCTTGCTTACTTTGTCTCTCTGTCTCTGGAATACAACACCGACTTCCTGACCTGACAGCTCTGGGTTAGTGAAATATTCATGCAGATCCCTGCAAGATGTGCAGTTTTCAGCATTTGATTTAGAATAGAAATACACCAACAAATCAGCCAGAATCGTCTGTTTGGCTTGACAGGCTCTGACGTGGTGACCAGCCTGTTGAAAACTTAATCATATGATCTTCTGATCAAATGAAATGAATTCAGAGGAAGCAACTGTCTTACAGTTTTGTTTTACTGTAAGACAGAGCTAATTGACCGACCCACTACTTGGCAGGTCAGGCTTTTGAAAGATCGGTGATCGGCCAGAAAACTGTAATCGATGCACCTATAATACACACTTATGTCTCAGAGCTGCTGTCGGAGCTAATCAATGTTATAAGACACTAAAGCAACTTTAAAATGTCTACTACGTAAACATTTTGTCTGCCCATCTCATCGCTTTTGCTGCTATGAAATATTAGCTCATTCTGACATCCGATTTGGCTACAATCAACTGCCGCTGCTCTAAGTTTTACTAAAATGGAGATTATAAATCGTTCACAAAACTCTTGCTCAGATGTACACCTGAGTAACAATAAAAATTTAATTGGGTCTTAAGCGAACATTAAAACATTTTTGGTTCTCTTATTAGGTTGTTTTTGATTTAGACGTTAATATCCCTTTATGTTTCTAGGACTTGTAAACTGAGCAACAGCAACTTCACCATGGCCTCAGTGGACATCTTGTATATTGACATCACACGTCGATGGTCCTTTGCCCTGGCCGACTCCCGAGAAGCAGGTAAAGAATACTCAAAAAAAAGCAAGTCCTCACATGGTGTTCTTGGAGAACAGAGAACTGAACATCCTTGAGACTCTGTGCAAATAATGTGCTCCCCCCATAATTGCTTGTCGTTCTCTGTCAGACTCCCTTCTCCCGTAATTGAAATGAGGCGAGATCACAGCATGACAGCGCAGAGACCGTACCCACATGAATTATTCAGGCGTCCCACCTCGCAATGTCTGCGACATAGAGTAGATTGTTGGAAATCGCATGGACCAGCATGAAGAGGGCCACTGAGGAGAGTGTTGGCTGAATTTCAGATTAGCTGTCAGTAGGACTGGGATCGGTCAGCTGTTGCGTCTGGGGGCGCTGAGTCAGGTGTATTTATGGGGAACCGATAAGAAGCGAAGATGATTTTTGAATCGACGTTACGTGTAGAAAATAGTGCAACAGACCTAGTAAGGTATGAATCCTGCTCAGTTTTTATTGTTTTTTTATCTGTTGTTCTCGAGTTCGACCTCTTAATCTGAGTAAGAAGGTCCACAGAAAGTCTGGTAGGAAGCCCACTTGTTACTGAAGGAGAAAAACCCACTTCTAGCAGAAATCTATGATGTAATTTGTTCTGAAGCTGGACTTGTACACTTCT
Organism: Poeciliopsis turrubarensis; assembly: GCA_010277015.1. Classification (NCBI taxonomy): domain Eukaryota; kingdom Metazoa; phylum Chordata; class Actinopteri; order Cyprinodontiformes; family Poeciliidae; genus Poeciliopsis; species Poeciliopsis turrubarensis. Next base: position 181,789 of record VMRN01000004.1, on the reverse strand, counting down.
AATAAAACTTTCCTTCTCCTTTCCGCCACAGCTCTAAATAAACTGTCAGCTGAAAGGTTAACTTCAGCTTTTCTAAGCTGAAAGGTGAAAATTGCTTGGACTCGTTTTTTTGGGGGTTTTTTTTTTGGGATGTGAAGCTCATTCCATTCAGATCACACCAAGTTATGAACGTTTCATTCGGTCCAAAATTAGAAAAAGGAAAAGGTCAAATTACAAAGAAACGGACAAACAATTAGGGATCATCTTCACCTGGATGCATTTTATTTAATCTTTTTGCTATCTAATTATTAAAAAAAAATAACCAACAGATCAGCTTTATGCTGTATTGATGTTAAGTCAAACAGAAAAGGCTGAGCTTTTCACATGTTGATGTTTGAATTATTACCTTTTGCAGATGAATCCTTGTATTCAAATAATCAAGCGCACACAATGCCGATACAGACGTTGATGCCGATAATTTGTGCATCTCATGGAAACAAAAAATCTTAGCCATGGCGTTTTTTCCCCTTTAAACAATTTTACAAACTTTTCATCTTTACAGTGGGCACCTAACTGTTTAAGGTGCCGTGTGCACATGCTTCAAAAAGTCGCCGCACTTGTAAATCGGCATTTCCTTTTCCCATATAGGAATGGGACTGCAGGCATTCGTGGAAGCCTTTTTCAACCTGGCGGGGCGGCGGTTCAAATCCCTCGCGCTGAGGGAGCAGGTAGTGTCCCTGCTGGACCTGTGCGAGTCTCACCTGGGGCCGCAGTCCGGCGTCGAGGACAGACGCTCTCTGAGCTGCAGCAGGGCGCTGCAGCGGGGCGGCAGGCCCCAGGCGCTCTACCTCCGCCACCCTCAGCCCACCTCGCCGGCCGCGCACCGGAGGGCCACGAGCCAGGACTGCCGGCCACATCAAAGACCAAAGCCTCGCACGCTCAGGGCAAACGTGGAGAACTGATGAGAGGGAACCGGCTGCTCAAAACCCACTGCATCACCTTGAACCCTCTCCACGGGAGCGAGCGAGGAGGGGGGAGATTAAGGGTCCATTTCTCCTCCGCAGAGTCTGAGAAGGGCTAGTCGACCCCTGCTGGCTGCCTTGTCGGCGCCCTGCTCTCTGCCTGATTGCTTTTTTTTTTTTCTTTTGAGGAGGAAGATGGCCTCAGGGGGGAAACTGAAATGGTAATGGAAGCTGGTGGATTCCTTCCTCTCCTCCTTGTGGGATCACACGTTAACAGTGTGGTCCTGTCAGGAGGAGGATGTGGCTGCTTTTTATGTACCGTTTGATTCTAAAGGGCAGCTACTTGCTTCCCTTCTCTTCTGTCTGACTATGTCTCCAATAAAACCCTTATAGTTTTTTTTTTGTTTGTTTTTTCCCCCAGGGATCATAGTAGATATTTTTATGTACGTTACTTCATACAGATCACACATAAACAAGTGGTTGTAAGGGATCATCCTGTGTATTATACACTTTCATCATGATATCATTTAAAATTGATATATATTTATTTGTTTTCCAGTAATTCAATTAAATTCTGAAATATCATGTACCTAACAATAACCCAAAATGAAGTTCGTCAGTAAATAAATTGTATTGAACTAGCTATGTTAGCTAAACATTTACTGTGCATCACATGTGTTCATTTATTTCATGATTCTGTTTGCATTAGTAACCCCAACTTCTCTGGGCTTTGCTTAACAACCTCCTTGTTGCTTTAGCACTTTTTCCTGCCACTGAACTTCCCATGCTAATATACTTGGATAGAGCCGGACGCTTTTTGTCAGAAGTGTCCAAAAATCACCAAGTTCTCAGTGATGTGGGTCACAAAAATGGAAAAACTAAAGTCAAAATGTGCTATTTATATATTCAAACATTGATTGGGATTTATGAATCATTTGAAACACAAAATGAGTCTAGGAATTTTGCCTCGTTACACGAGTGGCATACATAATAGACATTTTAAGTTTTAATGTATTTTCAGCAACAGGAGTGTCATGGCTCACTTTGTCTTCAAAGAAAAAAACCAAAAAAGCTTGCTGAGTTAAGCTAAGGTTATTAAATCAGTCTCCCGGGTCTGCTTTTGAGTCACTGGATATTTTTGGGGTTTTGTACTTGGTCATATGTCATACTCTGAATTTGGGTCCTCATGAGCTATGAGCCAGGATGATCAACCTAATCAAGTTTAACAGTTTGAGTTGAAATACTCGAAGTATCTTCAGTCATACACTGAGTTACTGAGATGCACCTGCATTAATGAATTTGCACAGCAGCTTTGTACATGTATGTTTGCACAGAGGTTGACGAAACGCCGCCCCGGGCTTCTGCGTGCACACACGTTGTGTACGAGTGTGTGTTTATGCTTGGTACTGTATTTATTTGTGTTCAGCTCAGTAGTGAAAAAAAAAAACCCTCCTGACAGCAAGTGGCTCAGCTGTTAGTCCTCCATGAGCCCATTAGTGACGAGTTAAGTGAATAAGCTTTCACTTACCCTCTTTCGGTTCAGCAAGCTATTCCTGTTGGCAGCCTCAGACCTCCCCGTCAGTGACTTTTTAGGTTGATTACTTTTTAGTGACGTAACTGCCACAGGGCGTTGATATTTCAAAATAAAACGTGACCGCATGGCTTAAAAAATGCATAAATAAAAAAAAAACACACCATATAGTTTCCTGAAGGAGACATGGAGAACTTTTGCACACTAAAAGTTATACAGGAAAGCATGATGGATGCCAAGTTTAAATGTCACTGTTGTATCAAAACATTGCAATGTGTGTTTTCTCACCTTTTGCACCATTATTAAGAATGGATTTGTCACATGCAAATGAAGAATTAACTATCTGCAGTGTGGGCAGCTGTGAAAACACAAAGTGGATTAACCTAAAAGTTTTTGTTTTCTTTTTTGCTATGAATACTAAACTAGGGCTTGCATAATTACAAGTAGAGGGATAAGGTTGCCTACAGTGTCAACTGTAAACAAGATGTACTTGTAACACTGGAAAACGTGAATAAAATATTCTGATTGAGCTAAAGGTGTGGTCTCTGATTTGTTTTGTTTCAGAAATATCCAAGCAACTGAAGGTTGGCAATCGCAGTCCTTCCAAATGTCCGACTGCCCCACATTTTGTTTTATTGCAGCCAACAGACTTCAGTGTTTGTCATTAACACTGTCATTCACTAAAAATGACAGCAAGGATTAACATTTTCTGTTGTTAAAAATACTCACATAATTCTGTTTACCGAAGCCTAAAATCTAAGAAAAGCATTGAGAAGAAGCCAAAAAGGACTAATCAAATGTTTACTGATAACTATAACATGGCGGAACTGTCAGTTACTGAGGAGGACTGAGCTGGCCTTTAGAATTACATTGTGTTTGGGCATTTTATAACTGATTTTAACCAACCATTGTTACACACAGGATTACTGTGACAATTTTAAATTAAGCTTCATGAAAATTTCAAAATAAAAGCCCTGAAAATCTTTTATATCATGTAACTGCCCTCTTGGGCTTTATGTGACGTTTTTTAAGAAAACCACTGTTACACTATTATTTTGTACATTTAAAATGAAGCTTATTGAGAATTTCAAAATAAAAGCCTTAAGATTCATCTGTGGCTAATGCAGCGCCGCAAGACGCTGCAATGATATTAGCTTGCATTATCATTTTCTCTCACGATAAACGATAATGTGCTAATGTCAATACATTGACATTAGCACAAACATTAGCATTGCACTGTTCCCCACGAGTGCACTGCACAGCAAGGCAGAGCATTAGCATTAGCCTTTTACCTAAATGAGGTATTAGCTATTTCTCTGACTTATGACTCATGTTTAGTATACTGAATGGAGTAAGTCATGCTTGTGACTCTCCACGTGCTATTGATTACATTGCAGCTATCCTTAGCATTGATGCTAATGTTTAGCATTAGAACGCTGGGTGCAAATCGACGGGCACACTTTGGCAGGGCCCCGGTTAAATTTCTTCAGGAATTTTCTAGTATTATTATGTAATTGTTATAATATTACATAAAAATGGCCTCAAAATAACAATGTTATCATGTATTGCCTGCGTTTAAGGACTACTTAAAGTTAAATAACATTGAAAATCATTTTAAATTAATTTGTAGCTCGTCAGGGCTGTTTTTATTTGATTTGTAAAATAATATTTCGGTACACATCTGCTTTCCTGAAGGCTCTGCTTATGTGTCTCTCTAGCCTATTAATGGCGGGCCATATTTGGCCCCCGGGCCTTGAGTTTTGCGCTACAAAGTTTTGTGCTTTATAAATAAACTTCATTTGGATTCTTTTAAAGTGCATCTCTCCTCTGCAGTGCGTGACGTCACTGCAGTTCATATTTTACCAGTCCTTCGGTTCCTGATCCGGATAAATTAAACGATTTTTTAAAATTTCTTTCTTTATAAATTTAGACCCAAACAGATACAAAGCAGAAAGTCCAGAACCGCATAACGAGGGCTCGTTTGTTCGAATGGCAAATACTGGTTCTGGTTAGCAAGTTTGGATGATGCTAACTGAGTTATGATCCTCAAACGGTCCAAACAGTAGAGCGAGGAGCTCCGGTTCCGTCACTGCTGATCAGAGGAAATGAATACATAATAGAAATGTATACATAAAAAAACGTTTAGCGTTTCAACCCTTTGCATTTTTTCCTCAAGAAAAGAATACAGGTTTAACTAACAAGGGTAGTTATTCTACATAAAACTGAATTAGCAACATTATTTAGTGGTTAAGTAGAGCAGAGGTAAGGCATGTTTAAGTTCATTTTGAGAACATTTTGGGTCATATCGGTTGTCCTGTCTTTTTTATTTGCAGATACACCGTTAGTACAAAAATTGACACATATTTTGTACACCAGAAAAACTCAATAAAGTTAGTTTCATGTAAACTTGTGTTTTTGTTATTTTTTTTACTTTAAAAAATCCCTGTCTAAATTGGGGTTTCTGAGTCAAATGTGCCACCCACATTTTTCTTCTATTAAAAAAAACAGAAGCCATCTCAATTCCTCCCCCACTACTCCTGCCACACACCTGGATTGAATCAGTGGGTGATTAGCAGGCTTCTGCAGTACTTTATGGTCATGCAATCATTTGAATCAGCTGTTCTGGAATAGAGGCGCATCTGAAACGTTCAGAGCCTGAGGACTGGAATTGAGAAGCAACATTCAGATCAGTACCGAGAAGTTCTATCGTTTTATCCAAGTTCATAATTTGCATCGGCGCCATATTTTTTTTTTTTAATGAGCGTAATGCGCATGCGCCAGGCTGATACAAATATGGAGCAGCTTACGCGCGAGCTTTTCAATTAAGATCCGACTCGCACCTGGCCGCACGGAGACGTTAAACCAGCGGTCTGCTATTCATCCCTTCTGGAATCCGGTTTAAGGAGAAAAACTTTCTTTTATGATCTCCTAAAACGCCGAATCGACGCCCAGCCTAAATGATGGGAAACTTTTGCAGATTTACCGCAAAATCCTCTCCGCGTTGATGCGTCGGTGTCATTTGACACCGACCGCTGAGCTGGAGAGTAGGCCGCAGGAACGCCATGGGTGAAATAGCTGCCTTTGCTTTCTGGTAAGTTATTTTTCGGAAACATTATTCGAAGTTGCTTATTTTAATTAAGTTATTGAAGCCATGTTTTGTGCCAAAATAGAGCAGCGACAGCAGAAGAGGAGCGACTCCGCCATGGCGTCTCTGCGCCATGTTTGTTTGGCTGCTGGCGTCCCTGAAATATGAGACAAAAATGGCGTATGGAACTAGCAGCAGATCGATTATGGACGTACTGAGATCTACAATCAAGCGGAGGACGGCTCGCAGCAGATCGCTTATGGATGTGCTACAATCAAGCTGAGGACGGTGAGCAGAAGATCGATTATGGCTGTACTACAATCAAGCTGGGGATTGTTGGCAGTTGATCGATTATGGATTTACTTTTTAATCAGGTTGAGGATTCCCTTCACTGAAGCTGAGGATCGCTTCCGTCAAGCTGAGGAATCGCTACAAGGTGCCTGGCGGATCCGCCCAACCCGTCAAAGGTTTGTTAAATCTGTCAAGAACTGTTCCAATGGCGGGTCCAGAAGACATCTCAGGGTAGGAGCTGTTGTGGGTTTTGCTATGCTTCACGCTGCTGAAGCTAATGCTGTTGAAGGCTAACGGCCTCTTGTTTGGTGTGACTCCGCTGCGGGTCAATGAGCTCAGAAGGATTCTGCTGTTGCAATCCTTGAGTTTTTGAAGGGCTGTAGAGA